>JANHGN010005226.1:0-94972 GCA_024605025.1 Megaceryle maxima | reverse complement strand
TTGAAAAGAAACCTTAATGAATTTTCAATTAAAAAGACATTCAGTTTAAGTAGGGCTCACCAGCACATCCAAATTATCACAACAAAACATGCGCAGGTTTGCAAGTTGGAGCATAGTGGTTCTTTGACAACTTCTCTTCTTAATTCAGAATCACAGGTGTAGCTGTGTTGCATTCTTATCCCCATGTTTTGAAAGGTGTTTTTCTTCCATCATCCTGCAATGTAATTCCTGTTTTCATTAAGCAGGTGAGATATGTTTCAGGCTGCTTCTTTTCCTTCTGTTTGATAGTCTGAATGTCTCAAATACAGATGTCTTTTCTGATAGAAAAATATTAAAATCAAAAATCTGTTGTTCAGTATGCAGAAACAATATTGCAGATATTGCTTCTTTAAAAAAAAATTAAATTAAGCCATGTGCAGTTCCTCCAGATTTTGTCTTTGCTATAGTTTCAGATTCTACTTTGTATCTACCTTTACCCTACTTTTTCCTTGAGCTTGGAATTTATAGGGTGGCAATTCCAACACAGATTATACTTGGTCTCAAGATAAAATCTTGTTAAAAAGCTTCATGCAACTCTAATTCACCAATGGGGACTGTGGAAAGAAGTAGTTTCTCCGCCCATTATACAAAACCTAGTCAAAACATTTGAGAAAATCACCAGCCTCCTCTTTCTTACATGCACACAAATGTACAAAAGGACCGTTTTTACTTTGCTGAACAGTTTGTTATTGTTTCAAGGACCCAGTACTGATAATAAATAAATAATCACTGTTTTCTGAGCAGTGTTTTGTCTTTTGTGTTTCTTCCATCCTGACCCATAAACACCGCTTACTCTTAAGACATGGGTTAATCTCTGTGCTGATTCATGTGCCCTTCAAGTAACCACAGGATTCAGACTCAAACTGAGAAGTTTTAGACTTTCTAGTCTCCTTGTGGAGAAACATTTCCACAACTCTGCTGTTATTAATGCCTTTTGTGGGGCTGAAAGTACTGGAGATTTAGTCTGGAATCCATTGGCTGGTCACATGCACAACCTGTAGATGGCTGTTCATTTGCACTGCAGCTCATAAAAAGCCCTGCAACTAGGATTTTTCGTGCTCCCAAACCTTGCTTGCCTATCATCTCCCCACACTCTACTCGTCAGACGCAAACTGAACACCCCAGGCTGAACTGCAATGTCTTTGTCACACTGAGTCCCATAGAACTGGCAAAGACAGACCTGCAGAGAATTCTGATGTGCAGGGTGAGTTCTTTCTGAAATTAGTAATTTTATCTAAAGATGTTCTGGTTTGAGCTAGAACAGAACTAACTCTGTTCAGTGATTTTGCTTTTCAGCTCGGTCTCTTCAAACGGCGCTTTCTGAAGTTATTGGCACATTTTTTTTCAGTCTCTGTTTCTAGAACTGACAGTGCTTGATGTTTATAGTTACTACCAGGGATTGCTATGCAGAAAGGCTCTTGCTTATTAATTGCTTCTAGAAGAGACCAAGGTCACGGCTAAATCTTGTGTACCATATTGAAGTGCTGTAAAGTAAATTGTTGTACCTACTGGGTGGAGCGGACAGGACAGGTGATCCTAAACTGAGCAACAAGGTGTTCTATTCCATATATGTCATACTAAGCATAAAGCTGAGGGCTCATGAGGGTCCTCTTCTTCAATGGCGTGTCCAAAAGGGACTCCATCTGTTCCTCTGCCTTCAATTCCAATCTGTGCATTCCTGAATCCAGTTCCAGAATCCAGCTGCTGAATCCACTTCCCTTCTGCCTCTAAGTCCACTCTGGGACTTTCCCAATGCCTGCCCACAGCTTCAGTGGTGCTGGTGATATAAGTGCCATCGGAGGCGAGGGGTGGCAGAGTGGATTTGTTATTGGTTTTGTATATATTGTATATATTTAATTATAGTCATTATTTACTAAAGCTGTTTTTGTTTTGTTTTCTAATCCATCAGTCTCTCTCCCTGAATACATTTATCCTTCCCTTTGGGAAGGAAGAAGGGATAATCTGTCATTTGTCTAGTGTCTAGCCCAGAACTGACCCTTCACAACTGTGTAATGTTTCTGTATCTTGACACTTCCATCAAGCAACAGAACCCTGAGACTGTAAAGGCAAATTTAACAGTTATTTCTGGAAGTAAAAATATAGTTATAGTTAATGTGAAGATGTTGAGTTGGCCAATACGGCCCAGGAATTTATATGTTTCCCAACTTTTCCAAAGAAACTAAAAGAAAATCTAAAATGCTCAAAAAATTAAACAAGGTGATATTTAGAGGCAATGTCTCTTTGCCCTGTGAGAGTAGGACTGTCTATAAACATGACTCAGTCTAAAGGGATGATGTGCAAACTGAGCCAGGGAGCAGTACTGAGTCAGGGAAACTGCCTGAGGCCCAAAGAGCTGCCCTAAGGCATAGTGCTCCTTCCTACTTGAACTCTGAAAACAGGAAGAACTCTTGTATCTATTTATTTCCTCTTCCTGACTGTCAGAGAGAAGGGCTGTTCCCTCTTATGCACTGTTGCTCCCATGAAGAGTCTCACGGTATGAGATAAAAAATTACTCAAACTACCCATTGCTAAATAGCAAATCAGCTGCTGAAATCAATAGCATGTAAAATCAATTAGTTTTATGTAGAATATTTTTATTGTTACATTGATAGTCTCTGTTAAATTAACCTGGACAGTCCAAACACATTCCTAAGGGATAAATCTTTTTCCTACACTACACACAGTAATGGGAGGAGACAAACACAGAAAATCTTTATTTTCAGTTGAGGAGATAAAGGTTTCAATCACCAGTTTGTAAGGTACAGTAAGGTAGGTATGTCATAGGGAATGATCCAGTATTCAAAATTAGCTGTAATTATTTTCTATGGGTTACTAAACTGATGAGTAAACTCTGACTGCTGGATAGTGTTGTGGGGTGAGGAGAGTGTCTGGGAGGTATTTCTCTGGATGGTGACTGCTAGCAATTAATACTTGATGTGGTGCTTGCTCTTGTTATATTTGCAGACTTGGAGTCACTGGCTGTAAGGGATTTATGAATTGCCCTGGTTAGAGGCTGTTCCGGCAAGTGGTGCTTCAAGGAGCCAAGAAGCAGAGCTGGAAAGGCAGGAGTGCACTCCAAGGCATTTCCTCTCCATGTGTTTATAAAGCATGGTGTGGGAAGAAAACTCAAACAGATCATCAGTGTTAATATTTAATGACACATGTGGACAGTAGTGCAAGCCTTGGTGTGTGTGCAAGTAGAGCAGAGATATTTGTGGCTCACAGCTTTGTCATTGAAGTTTTCAGTTTCCTTTGCCATCTGCCAGCCAGGCTTTGAAGATGGCCAACTAAGATCTTCAGGTATAATAGTGTGCCTACACAGATGTGTGTGCCTAAATGCAATTGTGCACATTCATGCACAGACATACAGAAACTGCTGGGAGAAACAGGACTGACTCTGTCTTTTACAAGCCACTTATGCTGTTGCCAGCCTGTCCTTAAGGCTTCTGTGGTTCCACGTTCCCAGCAGTGATTGCCAAACCCAGTGTGCTCTGACTGCTTGCACTATTTGTTTTTTGCTGCAACAAGGTGGTTCCAGATGGATTTTCTTAGCTCCAGTCCTTGGAGTATCCCTGTGAAGGGACACAGAATAATTTGTTCCTTTTGCTCAAGTGATGCAAAAGTAGTTAAACATGATTCAGAACTGGGGCTGTAGTCCTGAATTGTCTTTTACATCATCAAGGATGTTATTTAGGCCTGCATCCTTAAATTATTATGCAAATAGAGAGATAGACAATGCTGGTATGAAAGGATGAAATAAATGTTCAGCTGTTTTCCCATGCTCTGAAAGTAGAAGTACCTCTAATATCAATAAACTTTATATAACTTGTTCACAAAAGTGAGGGGATTTGCTTTAGAAGAGTTTGGATTTTTCATTGCTAGTCATCTGTCTGACAAGATATATCTCCTTTTTCTGTTCATTTTCTGTCCAGGATAATTTTTTTTTTTTTTTTTTTTCCCCCAGTTTATAATAATGAGCCACATTGTTTTTGCAAACATTTTTTTCTGTAAGCAAGCACTGCTTTTCCACTGCTCCCAAATTCGTAATTCCCACCACTGGATTGGTGAATGTCCTTGTCTGCCGTGGTGCAATTGTGCCCTAACTGAAGAGTTTATGTTTCCTCCATGTACTCAACACTTATGTGCACACAAGTGCACGAATATACACACGCATAAACACAAACTAATGTATTATTCACCATCAAAAATGAGCCACACTGCTAAATTCAGCACCAGGTATGTTTTAATGCACCTTCCTCCCTTGCCTCAGGGATTCTGAAGCA
Source organism: Megaceryle maxima (assembly GCA_024605025.1). Classification (NCBI taxonomy): domain Eukaryota; kingdom Metazoa; phylum Chordata; class Aves; order Coraciiformes; family Cerylidae; genus Megaceryle; species Megaceryle maxima. The sequence goes on along the minus strand of JANHGN010005226.1, from coordinate 90,650 downwards.
TGGGTTTAGGTGACCTACATTCAAGTGATAGAAACAGGAAAAATGTGTCATCATTAAATTAAACAGGACCTTTGTCTTTCCTTTGACTCCACTGAGGATAAATCCATGCTTCCATCAGACAAAAAAAGGAGCAGGAATAATGTCATGTGCAAATAATGAAAGAAAGAATCATTGCAGACTGTTTGGGGCAGCAGCTCCAGGAAACAGAGAATATGTTCACAGGCATTGTTTGTTGCTGGTGTTCACAATGCCCTTTGTCTTCTGCAAATGTTGCTGCAATTAAAAACTGTCTCAGCCAAATGAAATGAATCAGACAGTGCTTATTTACAAGAATATTTGGAATGAATATCATGTGGCATAATTTCTGAAGGCTGACAGTTATGAAAACTCTTCCTTTCACAGAGGGCCTTTGCAGCTCTTTATAATATTCTTGTACTGGCCAGCCAAAATATGAACTTTTTTCCACAGCTAGGAAAGCAGCATTCTCTGGCACATACACATAGGAATGTGAGCATAAGCATAGTATACTTATGTATTGCTTATAGGAAATCCACACGATGAAACAACTGCCTGTCTGTCTGGGGTGTACACCAGACTCCCTTTGCTGTCACAGAATGTGCCTCCAAGCCATCACAAAAATTGAATTCCCAGGACTGAAGATAACATTTTTCCCCATTTAACATGGAACTGTAGAGTGGATTCCACAAGAGGGAGCTATAAAACAAATAATCTTTCATGAAGCAGACTATTAAACTCTTTATAGAATAAAGTGGTGGACGTGCTACATGTGTCCGTTAATCAACCAGAAGAGGTGGCTGAGGTGCTGTTGCATCAAGAGTCCCACTATGATGGCTCCTTGTTGTATGGGAACATCAAGTCATGCTTCAGGGCTTTGTAAAGATTGACAAAGGATTCAGCCCAAGTGTCTTTCTGGTGCCCCTGGGACTGAGCAGCTCTGTAGGCCGTGTAAACCATGGTCAGCACTGTCCTTTCAAAGTCTTCTTTCTTGAGGACCCTTGGGTAGGAAGACAGCCTGCTACTCAGCCTGCGGATCTCTGTGATGCTCTTGGGGATAATCTCATTGCAGATGGTGTCAAACTCAGCAGCCTTCCTCAGTGAAGCGAGCTCCTCATCTTTGATGGAGATCCTCTGACCTTTGTCAATGTCAAGCTCAGCTAAAAGAAACTGGTACAAAATCAGAACACAGAGCTGTTTATCTTCTCCAAGACACTCTGGGTAGAGTAAATGTGAATTAACAACATGTCCTTAGGTCTTTATTTTAGATCAAATGGTGACAAAACTCTCATTACCCTGGCTGGAGGTGGGGCAGACAAAAAAGTCTCTATGTGAACGTTGGACTCCTGTGTTACCTTTCTGGGAAAATTAGGGACAGGCTATGGGGAAATGATAGAGGAAAAGGAAAAAGCAGGTAGTCTTCTGTTATCTAAACCAGACAGGGGTTGCTGCTGGTGCCATGTGGGGATTAGAGAGGTGGAGACAGCAGCACAGCTGGGAAAGGCCATTTACCCTCCTAGGGATAACAGTGATGACCTAGATGTGTGTGAGAGATCACAACAGTGGCTTCCCAGCCCATCTCCCCTGTTTGGACACCCAATCCCAGTTGCTGAAGGTGTGGGATAGACAGATTTGACCCATGCATCTTCATCAGCTGGGACACTTTTCCTTAGCTAACCATATGTCAGACACTGTTGCAGACTGTGTATTACATCTGCAGCCTCCACTTCTCTTCAGGAGGGGACCTGAGTAATTTTGAAGTGAAACAGTCATGTCCTTGGGATTACTTTGCAATGACTGATACTTGTGGCTTTAACAAGTTGAACAAATAATTTGAGACTGAGGCATAGACCAAAGAATTCAAATGCATTGTGTTGTTAATATGTAATTGTTCTGGAAGAAAGTTGCTGTCAGTGGAAAGCCCTTTGCTCTGGTTTTCATTTTGCCTGTCAGTGAACTAGAATCCGCATTTGAGATTCTGCAGGCAACTGCTACTTTCTTAAGTGCTGAAAGAGCTGAGTTTGTCTGATATATATATATATATGTTCGTTCCCGCCCTTCTGATGACTGTTATGTAGTCAGCAATGGATTTACTGCCGGGATGAGTAAAAGTGACATGAAGATGAATAATGCATAATCCCAGTATGGATAGAAGCCCCAGTCTTGTTTAGGGCTTAAGGTACCATTTTCTCCCATATACCGAACCTCATAAAGCAGGACCACATCTTCCAGTGAGTTTTGCAGCACTGGGTTAAGGAAGGCAGCTGAAGACCTCTTGAATCGCTGAGCAGCGGGGAAAAGCATAGCTGGAAAATAACAACAGGAGAAGAGAGGTTCCATAGAGTGGCAAACACTGAAAAAATGAAGCGCTTTTCAATAATAAATTCAACTAAAGAACTTCCTGTTGCAAAGTCTTACAGTCAGTACATGATGCCTTCCCACTGTAAATAAAATAGGTGGCATGGACTGCTTTGACTATAACCTACTAGAGCTGGAGGTTAGCTGTTTTTCCTGTATCTATACAGTGTCTAGCACAGAGTGGCTTACTATCCAAGCCCGGGACTCTGACGTTCAGCCACAGTAATGATGACTAGAGAGAGTCCAATGGAGAGCTATAAAGATGATGACAGGACTGGAACATCTCTCTCATGAGGAAAGGCTGAGAGCCCTGGGAATGTTTAGCCTGGAAAAGAGAAGACTGAGAGGGGATCTTTTAATGTTTACAAATATCTGAAGGGTGGGTGTCAAGTAGAAGGGGCCACTCTCTTTTCAGTGGTGCCTTGTGATAGGATGAGAGGTAGCAGGGTGAAACACAGGAAATTCCACCTCAACATGATGAATAACTTCACTGTGAGAGTTACAGAGCCTGGAACAAGCTGCCCAGAGAGGTTGTGGAGTCTCCTTTTCTAGCGACTTTCAAGACCCTCCTGGATCTGTTCCTGTGTGTCCTGCCCTAGATGTTCCTGCATTGTCAGGGGGGTTGGACTCGATGATCTCCAGATGTCCCTTCCAACTCCTACCATTCTATGATTCTATGACTGCAACAATGCCTAAAATACATGTTCTTCTCCTGGCTCTGCAAGGGGAAATCAATACTGACTCTCAACAAAGCCTACTTTCTTCAGGCCTTTCTGCTACTGTCACACTTCTAAGACCCTGCATTTCTCCCATTTTCAGCTGTCTAAAAGTTACTCTCTACTTAGGTGACAGAAACAGCTCCTCCAGAGAGTAGATCATCTCTGTCTTGAGCATATGTCTGGAAGGAGTGACTCACCCTTTGGAGATGCCTATGTCTATTCACTGAGCCTGTTACCAGTTTAGATAGAACAGCTACATTCAGTGAGGTGAATCCCAATCTATCATGACTTAATGCTTCACAGCGTTATAGCTATAAACAACAGTCTACTGTGATTCACTACTGTGAAGTGTACTGCAGATATTGTCTCAGGGAAATGAAACAGAAAACATATATATAGCCCCTGAACTCCAGTTCCAGCACCCCACTGAGGCAGATCATTTGTGGAATCAATGACCTGTACAGTCTTAAGTATAGAAAACATCTGCTGCTACATTACAGACCACCTAAATGCTTTGAGTTACTAAGTTACTAACCATGTAACTAAGTACTATTAAAAGATGTAAATTCCTCTCAGAGCAGAGGAGAAAAACTGTTTTGTTCAATGTTATGTGTATATGATTTAGATGTTGATGTTTAGGTAACCATAGTTTGGATTTGTTGGATTTTTCTAATACTCAGGGACAGGAAGGTTTTTGTAAAGCTGTGACTATTGGTGCATTTCCTCATACACTTTACTTCTCAATTTTAACTGTTGTTTACCAATAGATAAATTTGGAAACTAGTTTAAAAAGGAAAAAAAAATAGACCTTTTGAAAGGCATTTGATTCCCCTCCAGCCCAAACTAAATTTAGAGTTCTACAATTATAAGTAACATCTAATAGAACATGCAGCTTACTTAGAATTTCTGAAAAATTTCATCCCACCTTCTCTCTACCATATTTTTTTTCATTAAATATTTTACTAAATCTTTTTTTTCATTTTACCAAAGTTCTTGTGATAGATTTTACATGATGGCTGTAGAAAACCTGAATGTCTTTTAAAGCTCTCTGCTAGGCATGCAAAAAAAAGCTTCAGTAACTGTAATTATTAATCCCTGGCTACATGGTTCCTCAGACAATTTGCCTCGTTGATTACCCAAGCAGATGACAAATACGCAGTTCCTTCTAGACTATGTAGCCTAAATGCAGTCCTATATCCTGGGCCTCTGCCAACTGTTGTTGACTGTTTAAGTTTGACTTGTTAATGATATTTAAGTTCTAGTAATATATGGAGAAAGAAACCAGGCTCTACAAGATTGTGTTAATTAGAAACCTTACTATCTAGCATAAGGAAAATTAATAGGGATAATACTAGGTATGGAGTTATTCATGCTTGACCTAGCAAAGGGTATTTTGGCCTTGAATTAGCTAGGGAATATAGAGTAGGTAAAATAGCTTGTTATAGTACAATAAACATATTGCAGCTGCATACTACTAACTGTAAATGCATCCTGCAGGGATAGTTTCGAGCATTTTGGTAAGATACCTACAGAGCTACATATGCTTCCTACTGGATGCATGTGAGTTTAGATTAAAACTTGTTTAAGTAACCCAGTAGTACTTGCAGGATATGTGATTTAAAACCCTGAAGGAATGAATTCATCAAACAGAAGAAGAGACATCTTGAAAAGGAGTCACTCACTGCAGTAGCCTTGCCTTAGCACGATGATTTTACCACTCAAGCAAGTTGTCTGGCCCAGCCAAGGAGGTGCTGAGTTTGGGAAAGGCCACTAGCTGCCTGCAGATTCTACTCGGTGAGAGTGTTTGCCTGGCTGACCACTGACAGCTGGGGCTGTACCCATTTTCTGCTGCTGTTCCATCACTGATGTTCACCCTTCTTGATCAGAGCTTTGCTGAGGCACACTGGAGCTATCCTGTCTTTCACTATTGACATTTTGAGAATGCAACTGAGTGCATGTGAAGCACTTGAAACTTCAAGCACTAATTGCTGAGTAATTAAAACTTTTATTACCGGGCAATTAAAACTCTAATTACTAAGTAGTTGGCAGAAATCCAATCCATAATGACGATGATTCATTTTTATCTCTTTTAAATGCCCCTTCAGTAAAAACAGCCCCAGACTACAGTGTACCTCTACATATGCAGATAGTTTACACCTCAAAAATTCCATGAGCCATGGAAAAGATTTCTGTCACATCTTGCTTCAGTGCTGTCATGCTCATTGTCATCACACCGATCACTTTTAGCTTTCAGTTCAAGAGCAGATTCCCATAATGGAGCTGACCAAAGAGTCATCAGATTCAGCCCATCACCACTCACCCAGAAAAGCCTCGGTGAAGGATTCACACAAAAATGAATAACATATTATCAACTTGGTACTGACTTCCTTGCTGAATAACAGGTAACACCTCAGAAAGCTGCTGGGTTTTCCTACCCAGCTGTTCCCAGAATAAAATGGATTAGGTTAGGAGATTCAAGGCACAAGAGCCTGAGCTGCTATATTGTAAGAAAGGACTTTGCATGTGTATCAGAAGCATGCCATCCTCTGTAGGGACGAAGTCAGCACTGACTCCCTGATCTCATTATCTCATTCCCAAAACAAATCAAACTTTGTTACAGTTCTTAAAGACTCTGCTCAGGAACTTTTTCAGAACTCATTTGTATTTGTCACTGACATCTGATTTTCCCAATCCATATTTTGTTTCAATCCCTCCTTTTCTCTCTCTTCCTGCACAGTAGTCAAATCCTACCACCATGCCCTCCACAGTCCTCTCCATGAATTCATGAGCTCCTCTGAGAGTTTTCTTCACTACTACTGCAGGAGTCCATCCTGTCTCCTAGGGCTCTGCTGACTCGACTCCTCTTCTTCTTAAGGACTACTTGGGTTTTTAAACAAAAGCTCCAGCTGTGTTTGCCAACTTGTTGACCTGCTTCTAACTGTTTAGCTCATGACAGTTTATAGAAATTTATTTACAACTTAAACACAATGTCACATCTGAAGATCTATTTTAAAGGTAGCTTCATCTTTATTAAGAACTGTGCCAGAATTTTCTGTCCCTCATTAGCCACATGATAAACATTTGTGATCCTTTACCAGGTTTTCCATGCAGTTTCACTGGTGAAGGTACAGAGGTTTAGTTTTGCTTTCCAGTTCACACTCCTTCTCATGATTTCACAGTTGCTTCCTGTGATGTGTTTGCTCAATAACTACAGAATATAGGTTCAGGAGTGCTCAGTTATTTGTGCATCATCAATGTCCTTTTTTTTCTCCTACAAAAAGGTATGAAGCCAAAAGCATGAATCAGGCCCTGTGCAGACCATTGCTACAAAGGACATATAGCTCCCCAGGGCTCCAGAACATGAACACAGATTAGCTGAGGTCATGACTCAATAGGAATTATTTTGATTGACTTCAGGGGCATTGAAAAGGGATATCCCATTGCTGCTGTGGGACATCTTCCATAAGGGACAGGAGGAGCAGAGGAACAGAAAGGACTTGTGGGCCAAAACTCCTGACTCCCTGTAAGAAAAGCAAAGGACAGTTTCCTGTTGGCACAGGGAAAGACAATGGCCCAGTTGGAGTTCTATAAGCCAAATTCAGTCAGCAGGGTGCCAGTTGTGTCCTCTTGTGTTAGATAACAAAGGCCTGGCTCTAATGAACTCATGAAAATAATTTATTTGGGCATCACTGGCTTCCTGGGACCAGCCCCTTTTTTCCGGATGTGCAAGGCCAGGAGTAGTTGCACAGGCAGCAACAGTTCCCGTTAATGATGGACCTAAAAAGGAAAAGCTAGCTCTGAAAATCCTTAATGTGTTCTCCAGCAGTTGTAATAGGGATTAATAAGGCTCTGCAAAACCATATCCTCTTAGACCACCACAACCATCTTTTTACTGCAAGCTCACAGCCACTCCTCAGTAGTGAGAAACTTCCACAAGACCAGCAGTACATCCAGCTTGATCCCTCACAGCAAAAGTTTAACTTTCTTGCTCAAAGATTTTGAAGTCAGGACTCCTAGACCTCAACAGAATGAAGTTAATGCATCCCAAAGTATAATGACAGCAATTTCTCCCTGTTTGGCTTTATCTTAATGGTAAAGCAGGGAATAAAAGTCTTTACTACAAAATAGTTGTATGCAAGTACATTTGTGCATGGAAAAAAATATGCATACTTCCTCCTTAAGGAAAGGAAACAATGAAACATTATAGGTCATTGTTCATGAAAGCATGGTACAGTATGTAAAACTTTTTTTCTAAATTCTATTGTTAGATTACTTTGTTCTAAATTCTACTATTATTTATTGGCTATTGTTTCATTCTGTCCTATAACAAGCCCAGAGAAACAGATCATTTGAATTATACTCCAGTGGTGTGAGATTTTTTCCTGGACTAATCATCAGATAGCTAGAAAAGCAAATAAAAAAATATCAGTGGCCATGCTCATCCATTTTTTTATGCTAGCTTCTGCAAGAGTCAACAAAGTCATTTCCTAGGCCAGATGCATCAGCTTGATGGTTATCAGCCTAGAATATAAATTGTTCCCTTAGTGAGCTGAAAATTTTCCTGTGTCATGGTATTTTTCTCTAACCTGCCTGGAATTTGTACTGCATGGATCTCAGCACAACCAGAGGCTCCTGGGTTGATAACCTGATAACAGATTTTCTCACTCACACTGACTTTTTGAAAGATGAAGAAAATTCTTCAAGATAAATTCAAGCATTTGCCAGAGCAAATGAACCCAGCCCTGTCCACAACATGATTGTATAGTCTGACACAGCAGCCACTATAATGCCATGCAAAGATTATGAATGATCTAGGCTGTCTGACCCTATTTCATTGCCAAGACTGCCAGGCAATTCCTAGAAGTCATTGTTGTTTTGGATCTTAGGGTAAATGCCTGAAATGCTCACAAGACAATTTTCTTTAACGTAGGAAAGCATTGTTTTGAACTCAGTCTCTGCATATCTTCTTGACCGTGTATTGCAGAAGAGGACATGAGTTTCAAAGCTTGCAAACTCTTGATAAAGGCTTTTTTGGCTTTGTGTTCCTCTTTGATCACATTGCTTATGAGGGTTTACAATCAGACTAGAAGTATATTTTATAAGTAAAGAGTTATTTCTCTCAGATGACTCTTTGGTCAGATGACTCTGAATCGTTCCATTACTAGAGTAACAATTCACTAACCCAGTTTACTGTCTCAGGCTAACTGTGAAATACCTCTCCTTACCATACGACAGTCAGTCAAAGTCACTAAATATTTTGCTACCCTAAACAACCATCTGTTTTTAACTTGTAGTAGATTGTGGTACCAGAAGAATTGCTTCCTCCATGATGAAATGGTGTTGACCTATGAGGGGTGTATGGTGGGCAGTGAAAGTAGTAAGGTAAATCACAAAACCTGAAGTGTTAGTAAGTGATTAACAGATTTGATGCATAGTAGTCCCATACTTCTCATCTTGCACCTGCCTCATCCCCAGAAGGATGTGTGTTCACTATCTACAAGGTGTTTTATACTTCCCTGGGCCAGCAATCACTGCCAGCTCAGAACCTGAGCTTTGACTGGACAGCCTTGCATAGAACATGCTCAGGAATAGGTCCTCTATACTTAGTGATGTTTTACTCTTCTGCTTCAAAACTGCTATGTTAGAAATTATTGGACACCTTGCCGTAACATGGGAGAAATGGAAAGAACAGGAAACTGGAGGAAGAATAAGAGGAATAAACTAAGGAAAACACACATAAAAATCTAGAAAGACAAGGAGAAAACAGTGCAGTGCTATAGGCTAGCTTATGAAACTTGTGTTTGGAATTGCAGTTACTCACATAAATAGCTCCCATGACAACAAGTGCAATGCAAAGGCTTGTGCATTCCAACTTTAATACATTTAAATCTCCATTATTGGGAGATTATATCCCAATACCCCTTAAGAGAACACAGCAGTGAGATGGAGAAGACATTTTAATTACAAACCAACATGAATTAGCACATTTTTAAAAGCAGCTACCAGGAGAATTTGCCTGGTTTTTCTTTCAGCTCCATGTTCTTGCTATCTTAACTTCTAAAACTGAAATTAATAGCAGCAATGGTCTCTCTTTATTCCTGCCTATTGGCTAAAAGTGAGAACAGATATTTGCTTCTTCTTTAGTTATAAAAAGACTGTTTAAAAGAAAAAAGATCCATCTTGAAAGTCTAAGTTTTGTCAATAAGGATGTAGGAAGTAGGTAGCCTTACAAAAGCTGGCAACAGGCAACACTGTTCTTAGAAAAAAGCCCTCACTGTTTAAAACAGAATTAATAACAGTTTGTATACAATCACTTGGTTCATCACATAATCATTTTTTTTTCATTTACTAATTTATCTTGTTTTTAAGAAATACACATATTACAGAAGTGTGCCTCTGTTTCACAAAATGGAACCCACTGCAACCTACACTTCTGTGCTTCATAAATGTTTTCAGATTTGTTAGATTATATTAACATGCAGCAGAATTTATATGCAAAAATACAGTGGTGATGGCCTTTCTAGCTACTTGGCATGAGTAAGGAATGTAAAGGTATATTAGAAAGACCAAAAAACCCCTTATGTTTACAGAAATTAATACTGCTGGAGAAGGAAATGGAGCATCTGAGCCTGTGTTTGTGAGAGGTGGAATATATTTTTTTTTTTTATGATTGAAGTAAAATGGTTTCAAAGATATGCCTAGCATCAACCAACTAAAATGGCTTGAGAATTTATTCCCTCAGATGGAATTTGCACTAGGCAGCATTTTCACCTGCTCTCAGTCTGGAGCAATGTATGCTGTGCTCTTTATTCTTCCCATGGTCATAAGGAGGGTGTCCCTACCTGGAATTATTTATGCTTACAAAAAAAAAAATGCAGTCAGCCAAGAGAGCCTTTAAAGTGTTGGAGTAAAGTTGCCACAGAAAGCATGAAAAGGAAAAATGCACACAGAGAAACTGAAGGAAAAAAGTAAGCAAAATATGCTGTTATCCTTCAGTTTGCTGCCATATTAGCAAGAGTTCAGTATAGGCCATGGTGAGCAATATATGAGTGAAGGGCAGCAATAAAGAAAGGAAATATCAACCCTGTTCCACAGGTTTAACACAGAGGCAGTAACCAATTTTGGTAACACAGGAAATTTCAGGTAGTGCTCATAAATGAACGAGTGCTTTATATCCCTGCCTTCCTTGCAGAGTCATCCCTTCTTCCCTATCTGTGTTGCTCACAACAACCCTCATGCAAGGGGAAAATGCTAAGCAATCTTAATTAAATATATCTGAAAACGTTTATTCAAAATAAACAAGTGAAGGGGTATAATGATTATCCAATCTACTTCCATTTCTCTCAGGAAGGAAGGAAGGAAGGAAGGGAGGAAGAAAGGGAGGGAGGGGTGTGTGCTGGGGTTTCAGTGCTGAGCCATTGGGAAGGACCGTAGGAGCAGAGAGGTGTGGATGACTCTCCTGTTAACAATGGAGCAAAAGCATTGGAAATCAAAAGTCTACTTTGCAGGAAAAGACAGAGCTGCAGCAGCTCCAAGAGCTTTATGCAGATTCAGCAGGGAGCAGTATGAATTTTATTTCATTATCATGAATGACAGCTCAGATTCTTCAGTCCACGCATTAACAGTTGTCATTGACTAGTTCCATAAAATGTCTATTCAGAGAGTAGGAACAATGTTGTGCTTTATCTAAACAACCAATACTATGTAGATTTAGGAGCAATTTTTGAAATTACCTTGCCTTTTTATCTAGGAGAATAGTAATGCCCTACTACATGCTAACAAGAGAATTAGGTTTCTGTCTCATTATATCTTCCAGTTCTGCCTTTTCAGAAAATATGCAGTAATGAAACACAATGCATTGGACCTGTTGAAATTCACACTGCATGAAATTCTGTGCAGGTTGCCAAACTGAAAAATTACACAGACATTTGTCTGTAAATTCTACAGTCACGATCTGCAGATTAAGAAAATTAATGAAGGTTTCTTGTTATTCTTGACTTAATTTTCCTGTGTTAATAAATCCTATGGGCACTGTCCCACTGAGATCCTAGAGCTGTTAGTTGAGTTGAAGAAAACCAAAAGAAATTATGGGGACCCTGGAATCAATTATTCATTTAATCCATCTGTGAATAGTTTCAACTAGCAAGTAAATTCAAGTGTTTGACAGTGGATCTAGAAACATCTATTGTACTGATAACAAACTATTTCCTATTTTGTTTGTGTATGAACTGCTCACCCTCACACATAGAGTAACACACATGCAAAATCACAAGCTATTCCTCAGACTCACTAAGTATCAATATCACAGCTCAAAGCTGCAGAATAAACATGATACTGACCATTTTTTCTCCCTCAGATTAGAAAGAACCAGAGTTGTCTTCCTCTTTCCTTCAAATTCCCATCTGAGTTGAAATAATTTTTTAGGAGGAGAATACTGAAATCTCAGTTTTCTGCTTCCTTTGCTCTGGGATTTCAGTTCTTCTTCAAAACCAAGACAATCCCAGCTGCTTTTCCAGCTGTTTGTTTAGCTCCAAATGTCAGTGCACCTGCTACTGGTTTTCTTAACGTCATGAATATGTGTTGCATGGAGGAAGTGTATAAATCATCCTGGCCTAATGAACAAAAAGCAGGGGGTTGGTGGTCCTTTTTTGGAGGAAATAAGTTATTTCTGGAGACAATGCTTTTCAAAACATATGTTTTCTAGTTTTTGATGTTAAAGACAAGATGTCTGAGAAAGTAACTCTGAGCTGAGTTTGAGGTGTGTTTCTGAACAGGACCCGCACAGCTGTTTTGAGACCTGTGCAGAAGACGAAGGGTGAGAAGCTGTGGTGTATCCCTGGGTAAGAGACAGGAGAGCCACATGTCTCTCCTGGGGCAGTGAGTGCGAGTCACCATGAGAAGGCATCTATTCTGGCAAGTTCACACCTGCATGACTGTTTGGGACCTGTTATATTAATTTTTGCACCTGCATGAGATAATTGAAAAAAATAATGGAGCTCAAATGTAATAATCCACAAAATCTAATCAGTGGATTTCAATGTGTGCAGATGCAATGGTGGGCCAAGACAGTCTTTGTAATATTGCCAGAAACATAGCAAAGAAATCTGAAGGACGAATGCAAAATGGATTATTTTTATAGCTGCCTTCCTCATTCCACAAACACACATATGGGATTTCCATTTTACAAAGCTGTCATTTTTCCACTGTTGCTTGTTATTTCATGCTCTCCTAAAATCTGACTATTCCTAGATCTTTCAGGTTTCACACTCTGCCAAAATAAAGCTGACACTGACATACAACTGTAATCACCATTAAATACAGAAAGCCCTGCCAGAACCTTGAGTATTGCAAATTGCTCAAGATGTCTGGACACCGTGGACCAGGTCCTCAGATGACCTGAGCTGGCATCACCAGCCCTGTGAAGCTGCTCTGTGAGCAGCCAGGTCATAGAGAGCTCTGTGCTGTGAAAGGCACTCTTGGGATCAGAGGGAAGAGAAGAAGGTTAGATTCAGGCTTACAGAAATCTTACAGCCAACGAAGTATCCCAAATATCTTGTTTTCTGAGGAGCAGGACCTGAAGGGTGCAAAATGCTGACAGTTGCTCGTGAAACTGAGTGAAATTCAAAACTTAAGATCTTTTCTCTGCCGTAGTGCCTGCCCCTACTGATGCCATCTCTCAATGGCTCTCAGCCCAAGAGGACCCTGCCAACTTGTCCCATTTATTTGATTCAGTGCTGTTCTTTCTTACCATATGTTCTCATCTTCTGGAGTATTTTGAGCTGAACTTGTAAAACAGCTTTTAGCTTACAGAAAAATAGTCTAAGCAAATGTTTAAGGAAAATATGCAAATGACCACACGCTATAAACTTAGGAAGAATAAATTTGGAGAAAGGCAGGAAAAAGATTTCCAGTGAAAACTTCTACCATGTTGATGACTGGAAATGGGAGTTTATTCTTTAACTCCTCTGTGCATGGGGACTGGTAAAGGAGACATTATTACTGTGGAGAAACACTTTAGACAAGCTGCTGTGATATTCACGTTGTAAATTTCAACCTTTCTTTTCCTGGATTTGGTCTTTCTTCTTACTAATTCAAACTCTGAAGCTTGCATAATGAAATGTGCTTAGAAAAGCTTTTACTCAGCATGTATACACTCTGTGGGTTGTCATTATAGGCTACTAATGAAAAAGAAAACTTTTGGTCTGTCTGCAAACTGTGTCTTGTGCCTAAAGAAGCACTTCTTGCAAAAACTAGACTTTTTTGTGTCATAATTGTGCACAACAGCTCTTCCTCAGCTTGGTAGTGATGATGATCTCCCAGATAAGCTTATAGAGACCATCTGATTATGAACATGTGGTTGCTATTCATCTTACATCATCTTCATATTGCTTCATTTTGTTATATTAGGGGAGTTTTATTACTAGTCCTTGGCCTATAGGTAAGCAATAAACATTGTCTAAGATACTGGAGCACACTAACACAACAAGCTAACTGTTTATAAGGGTAGATTGACGTTTAGCATGGGCACAAAATGAGACAGGGACTGCTTCTCCCCTTATTTATACTTCTAAATTCTATCCCCAGTAATCTTTAAGTTCTGTTTTTATCTCTGAGCCATCCACAGACATTAAGGATAAAGAAGAGTGCAAACTAGCTTGTCATGGTTGAGCTCCTTGGACATGCTGGGTTAACAACCATTACCCATTGCATTGGGTTACAGAGAGAGACTAGTACGAGTGCTGCAGTTTGTTGGGAAAGGGAGTCTCAGAAGGTCATTTATAACTTTGTTTAAATAATGCATGTGCTACTTTGTCAATGAAAGCCCCTGTAAGGATACGCACTAGGTTTTGAAAACAGGTAAGACACAGCAATATGTTCAAGTAGCTGCTCCCGGCTGAATTGCAGTGAGAAAGGCTAGTGCTTTTTTCCACCTCAGTGGGCAGACATTCTGGGAGTGTGGAGGTTCAGCCTCAGGTTTAGCAGCTTTCATATACAGAGGCATCGGGGGAGATACATTTGCTTCTTTGACAGTCTATGTTTCTATGTCTTGTTTGGCAGTGTGAATTCAACCAGAAGTGTTACAACTTTGGAGGCGCATGATAGATGGGCCTGAAAGGCCAGCTGGACATGATACACACTTCCACCTTTTATCATGTAAATAAAAAGGAGGGGTATAGAATGTTTAAAACATATGATGAGTTGGTTACATTTACTTCATTGAATTTGTGCAAGTAGAAGCTGAGCTCTTCGCCTTGATGGTGATATTTTGCTTAAGAGTCCCCATATGTTCCTTTGGAGGATATATGTGCACACACTGTTCAGCTTTGGAGTTCACCTCAGCTGGACCACACTGCCTGTGAGCAGCATGCACAGATATTAAGGCTGACATAACTGTATGTGTGCTGGATTGATGGTCTGTGGCACATGCACTTAGTCATTCAGTGTTTGAAGCACATCCAGAAATTTCCAGCAAACATCCAACAGCCTGCTCCCTAAATACAATTTCTGGCTAGAAAAGGAGTGTCTTTCTAGGGAAATACCATTTCTTATAGTATCCCTCACACTTAGCTATTTACCAGGCAGACTCTTTAAAGACATACTTCTTCATCAGCTGGAACCCACAGCATTCCCCCACTGTGAACATGAGAAATACAGCACCATGGCAAGATGAGGTCCAATCTGTGTGATTGGCAGCTTGTGACTGCCTCATCTTTCTCTGTCCCATTGCTAAACATGTAAATCTCAGCACTCAGTGCTCCCAGATGTTTCCCTCCATGCACAGTATGCAGCATTGCCCACACCTCAGCCGAGTGGCTACTGTCTTCTCTCTGTGCAGAACAGCTGGTTTTAGGGAGAGATGGGGCACAGTGAGAAACAAGGACCTAGTACAGGACCTGTGCAGGAAGGCATAGCTGAAAACCCTGGGCCAGAAACCAGGTTTTAGCTCTTCCTGATGGTTGAAGACACCCGGTATCTGTAGTCCATTCATTAAAACTGGGATCCTATGAGCTGATCTCAGACACTGTGCTGCTTATTCATTTCACTCTGGCTTTTCTCAGGCACCCTGTGTAGAAGCAGGGCCATGTCATCCTCCTCCTTCTGATAGAGAGCTCAGTACGGCAGTCACACGCTGCCCTTTGCCACATGAGCCGAACAGCCCGACTGTATCTGATACCTCTTATGGGACACCCCAGTGTGGAAAAATCTTTGGGTACTTTTCTATCCTTGTATCTTTGTGAGGACCTAACTGAGCTTTAGATTTGCTAATTAAATCAAGGTAGGTCAGTCCCTTTGATGTCTGTTTAACCCTGGTGGTAGAAAGCAACAAAACAAGCAATCTATATGTTTTTATGATTAGACTTACTACCTTACAAATCCTTCTGCCAAATTAGCATGGCAATCCAGAAAAACAGAAGTTCCTGTGACTGACAAATGGTTTCACTTAACATGTGCTGTACTATATTAAGATATCTACAAACAGTGTTTAACTGGAAATGCAGTTTGTTCAGTGCCAAGCCATAAACAACTTCAGTAAATAAAAAGGAGGCATATCTTAAATTTATTTTATTTTAGGAGGGTGATTAAGACATGAACAGTTCCCTCAGACATAAATCTCTGTTTAATAAATAAATTCAATCAACAGTTACTTTGTGTTTATTCAGAGCTAGGCATAAACAAAAACATAGTAACATAACTGTGAGTGTTATGAAAACCATGGAGGAAACTGCGAGTTTGCAGAACTCGATCCATTCCTCCAGACCTTGATAAGGGGAAACAGAGATTTATGCAGCTGTGGCACAGTTACCATGACTGGTGTTAATGGGAAATGCTGTAGCTGCGTAGCTCTATTAAAAAGCAAGTTTCTTGCAGATTCCATATAATAAAACAGGTTGTTTCTTGGGCAGTGATAAGAGTCTTTCTTCATACCTACATAGGTTAGAAAGCTCAAAGGGAGGCCAAAAAAAAAAAAAAAAAAAAACAAACCAAACAAACAAAAAAAAAACCAACCAAAAAAAGGGAGATTGCTGATTCTGCAGCAGTAACTTTAACTTTTATACTATGATAGGTGGTGAATTATCAAGACTAGTGTATCTTAACAGCCTCGTGCACTGAAAGACTGGTGGGGACCAGAAACAATCACAGGCACTGCTTACATGAGGAAAAGGCAGTGCCATCTCTAGAAAAAAAGCAACCATCCCATGAGCCTGGGTGAGATGAAGACCACCTGTAACAGATGGACATCTTCTGAAGGGTGAGTTCAAATGGGGATGCATACCATGCTGACAAGGGTGTGAATGCTTACCCTAATCTTAAATGTATGTGTACTTAATCTTTCCCATCCACATTTGTTACATTTTTTGTCCCTCTCCACACTTTTCCTTTCTCTTACTGTTTTCCTCTCATTCATACTACTTCCTTCCATTTTCCATTTTTACCTCCAGCTTTTTCTCTATTCTTTCTCAGCATCTCTGCCTTTTGCTTTTGCTTCCCTCCTTGTGGCTCAAATAAGCCCTGCCAGATTGGAAAGTCTGTATTCTTTCCAAGACAGAGACAAGATTAGAAGCACTGGCTCCATATGAGGCAAGCCAACACCTACCAAATAGATGGAGACAGTGATATCCTGATGTTCTGGCTCACAGCAAATATCCACATCCAGCATGATGTAGTTTACTCTCTTCACAATTGGCAAAACCTGACCAAAATGTTCTGCTCCCCGAGTGCCATGCAAGGGGGTGGAGGAGTTATGCAGACATAGCAGAAGACCTTGTGCATTTGAGTTTCCAGCACAAGCCTGTAGTACAACATCGCTCTTCCACTGCCCCATTTCCTCCGAAATAACCTCTGAGCTTTGAACAACTTATTTTTCCCTTTCTCAGCAACATTCTTTCAGCTACCCACCTGGCTCCTCCTTGAGCAGGGAGAGAGTCAGTGAGTTTGGAGCCTAGCTCCTGGCTAGTGACCTGTTTCCTTGCGGCTGGGGAGGAATTTCCAGAGGATGAGTGGTATGCGTGCCGATCTCAGGGGAACAGAGGAGCTGCCAAACCCAACCAGCAAATTGGGCCAGGAAAGGCCCCACATACGCTTTCACCAGAGGAAAGGAATGTTTGTGGAATATTGGAGGTTTATTTAACTCCACTTCTCTCCTCCTCACATTCTTCTTAGTCTCAAGCCCAGCACTGAGCTCGACCTGCCACACACACCATGATAGTGAGACAAGAAGAGCCAGTTATTACTGCAGCCTGTAGCATTTCAGGGGGGATAAAAAAAAGAGTTGCCAGCTAAGAGTTAGCCATTAAGTAGGCAAGGGAGCCCAGTGACTTGTGTTGCAGACTTGGGCTAGTTTAATGTCTCTGTATTAGCAAATGTGCTGTGGGGAATTTATCACAAAGCTGCCACAGCAGTAGCAAAGTAAAACAGGATTTCAGGGTAACAAGAGACACAGGGATAATAGAAGCACACAGGATCTCTTCCTCTGCTTTCTTCCAGTAGGAGAAAAAAACTCATAGGTGACTGTCCTCTTGGGGACTTCTGTCTGTCTCCCCAAAAGTGTTATTTGCAGCTTATCCTCAATTTTTTTTTTTTTCTTTCTGTGATGCTTTGATACATTTCTGCTGCTGCTGCCCACCACCAACTACCCATGTAGCTGACTTGCACAAGCTTCACCCATGCGTGTCAATTTGCTGAAAAACACTTTAACCAACAAATAATGCATTTGGACTGGCAGCTTTTAATAATCATGGTTACTACAGGAAACCAAATTCCAGACAATGCTTGAGATTGTGGCTTCACTCCTGACAGTGGCAAAACTCCATTGAATTCAGTGGTGCTGGTTTGTACATTTCAGTGTTTTTAAAATTAAAGCAAGGGGCAGACTTGTTTGCCCACTCCAAAGCAAGACACTCACACAGCTCCCTATTGTTTTTTTTTCTGCTGTAGCCAGGTCCATGAATTCAGCTAGATTCTCTGCATCTTGGATGGACTCACCTCACTTAAGCAGAGCCACCTGGGTGCAGAGAGATACTGCATGGTCTTGCAGAGTCCTGGTTCAAGGTGGGTGCAGGTTTCATGTGGACAAGCACCAATATTATCACCAGCTCCCTAAGATGGACCTATGAGTCCTGCCCTGTTTTGAACTCAAGCACAGGCACTATGAAGTTAATTACTCCACCAGTCAGCACTTTACCTCAGCAATTTACATCTTGCCTGTCACTATTCAAGTAATCAGAGCCTCTGGAGCCTGATGATGTTCATTAAGACCTGCTGACTTTCCTTTCAATGACATTGTACTGTTCAGTGCTTCTGACAGGACTTCTTTCTGCCTGAGAAATCTTTATGCTCCTGCTCAATCTGGCATAATCTACCCCAAGAAAACAAGTGCTTTATGCTTCAGAAACAGAATAAATAAAAAACATCCCTATTAGCAACACACAGGACTACACGCACACAGTCATGCTGAAGAGATCTAGGACCAGTGATTTGATTAGTCTGTGCCTCACAATGAAAAAGGATGCTAATGTTTCCTCCCCTTAACCACACTGGTTCTTTGGAGAAGGAACTTTTTTCTTTTTGCTCAATGCCAGGTACCAGTGGAGTCTCTGGGCCAAACGCTCTATTGTAAGATAATCAGGAGAGGACTCAGAATGCTCTGCAGTCTTTTCATATGTACATGAGTTATTTCATATATAACAGAGCTGCTTTGCTTGTGAAAGGGAATGTTGGCTTAACAGCATGTACTAAGAGCAGTAAGGCAGTTGTTAAAGGTAAGGTGAAGGGAGCTATTTCCCTGGGAAAGTGCAAGGAGGGATTTGAATGGCAGGAAGTTCTTCAGAGACAAATACTGGTTGGGACATGAGGACCCATGTATAAACTGATCCTCATCCCATGACAATTCTATACCTAGGACTGAGGCAAATAGATGGGACACTACAGCATGCAGGCATCCTAAAAAAAAAATTACCAAAGTGGCAGCAAATATCTTACTGATTTGACAGTCTTCAGTACTGGGATGGAACTGGGATCACCGAGAAGATTCTACTGGTGCTGCTTTCAGCTCATATTTCTCACTTAGTCTAGCACTATCAAAGAGAAAACATTTACCTCAGATGTCTTCCTCTTGTTGCTTACCCAGATTTCCTCAAAATTGTTTAGGTCCTTTGTCTCTTTAACTTTTGATTCTGTCAACCAGTTATGACTGTATGACCTGTAAGCTTTAGACATTTTTTGGGTGCTTTCTGTGGTGAAAAGAGCCCCAGAATCACTTAGATCCTTTCTTGCTAACAGTGTGACTGCTTTTATAGAGTACAATACCTATCTGTGATCTAAACTAAGATGTGGAAGTTTCTATAATCTATACTCCCTCTGATTTTATCACAGTTTAGCATCATTGCCTAGAAGAGATTAGAAACTGATTTTTTTAAAGCATCCTTTCTGTGTCTTTCAGTTTCAGGTATCCACTGTGAATTCTGACTCAGTGATCATCCTCTTTGCAGGTTAAATTAATTGAGGCTGCCCCTAAAGGACAATTTAGAGAATCAGGACATGGTAGAAAGGATTTTGATTACAGTCTCAACCATACCCCATTGGCTATTTATCCTACACAAGCTAAATCCATTCAGAGGCTGTTATATTCTAGATACCTTTTAGAACACCAAGCAGCTTTCCCAGGTACTTTTAACTAATCCCATTTCAGCCCCTTCTTCAGTCCTCTCTCTGCTCTTCCTGCAGTAGCATTTTGTTTAGTAGTTTCAGACTGCCACCAAAGATGATGCCCCAGGGATCTGCCACAAGGAACGTGAGGGCCACATCTGTGCCACACAGCAAAGCACAGGGCAGGGATGTCAGAGACAGAAGCAGTATGAACCTCTTAGTGTGGCAGTGGATCCCTGTTGAAAGGTAGAGCTCATTTGCTTGGACACATGCCATGCACATGACTATCACCATGCTATGACACCAGCTAGAGTCCCTGCACTGCCCTGTGATGTGCAAGCTAGGCAGTTTGCCTCAGCCCTGAGTCTGTAATCTCTGCTTCACACACCATTGTGCCATGCAGGTGTCCTACTTGTCTCCATAGTTCATTAATTCTCAAATATTTTCCAGACCTGTCTGAAACTTTTTTTTTTTTTTTTTTTTGGTCTTTTCATTCTTCTTATTTCTTAAAGGGCAGAAGATATTCTTCTGATGCCTCCTTCCTACTACTTACAGCATAGGACAATTCTGTTTTTAAGATCAATTTTAGGTCTATGACATACTTTCATACTCATCTCATATATGGCTCTTTGCAAAGGAATTCAGGAAGTAAACGTATAGGTATACAAATTGTTTTCTTCAGGTCATCCTGCTGCAAATCTAATTTCTCTGAATTGTAATCCTAGACTGCCCTTCAGGCAGTGCCTCCCACTCTCTACAGGTACAGTTGTGATACTTGGTGCAGTAATAATTTACATCAGGGAAATAAACCCCAGGACCAGGAGACTCCAAACTACATATATGTGTTCCCAGGAACTGATACAGACTTACAGAACAGACTCAGCGTAGGTGGGAAAACCTCTGCAGCAGATCAATCTAGCCTTTTGCAGCTCCAGGGAATCACAGGAATAGGACCAACAAGCAGTTTCAAGTGACCACATGGGAGCCAGAGAAAAGGGAAACATTGCATTTTGTCCATAAGAAGAAACATCATTTACATAACCAGGCTTAGAGAGACTTGGCTCTGTTTCATAGCATTTCATATCTTTCATTGTTTTATATGTACTACATATTTCAAGAATTGGAAAACAATGGCTTTATAGAAATTAAAGGAACTTAAATAGATGCTGTATTCTTGAAAGTTCATCTAGCCAGTCCATCTGGTGCAATTTCTTTCTACTCTTGGACCAGACCTCTGGAAACCTCAGAATGTCCTAAAAAAGCCAAGGCCCACTGGTCATATATGTGTATATGAGTTTGACTACTTGTGTTGTAATCACATGCTGTATTCAGGGCACATTGCCTTTGCTTGTGCTGTCCAAACCAAAAATGTGAAATAAGTGTTACTGTCAGTGATGGAATCTCAGAATTTGCTTAAGAAGGTAGTGCCTAGCTGTAAGAATGCAGTATGAGATGGATGAGAAGAGAGACAAAGTCAAAAGGTGCGGGGATGCACTTGTCCTTTGTCCACACAGCAAGATCCCCAGCAACCTGGTATGTAGGAAAGGATTGTAGAGTATAGGTTATGTTAAACACTCTTATAAAAGGACTGACTGGCTTTCTAGCAACAACAGTTTCTCTTTCTCTTCTACACGGTCCTCTCTCTGCTGTCACTGGAGAGCTACCAGTCTGTTGTAGCTAAGCCCACAAGCAGAAGCAGCCTGCAAAAGTTGCTCATGTAGCAGCTGCTCCATCAAACTCCTAAACTCAGCTGCCACAACACTAGAGCAGATACTAGAAGTCTGCAATGTTGTGGGGAAATCAAGGGTGATGAGCCTTCTGTCTTCCAAGTAATTCCTTCTGCAGAAAGCCTCTGAGGAGAACAAACTGTTCCCCTGGTCTTATGGAACAACCATTTGACTTTCACCGGTCACTAGACACTGGGTACAAAAATAATGCATTTGGACCAGATAGATCTGGATAAGACTGTACTACTGCATTTAAGGTCTGGAAGGCACAGAACAGCCATTCCACAAAAGCATGAAACCTCAATATTAATACAGCTAATACATCCTTTTCTCACTGATGGCTGAAAAGAGTTTTACTTTCTTATTTTGTGTCTGAACATCTCCTTTTCTAGCCTACACTAAGGGGCAAACTGACTACTGCAGCTGCTTCTCCACTGTCCAAGAAGTCACAACCACAAGAAATCATACTGCATCTTCACTCCCTGAGCAACCACGCAGCAAACATGTTACTGTTTGTGTGTCATTTATTTGAATCAGGAAGCCCTTATAGCAAATAAATGACATCCAGCTGAGATTAAATGTACTAGTAAGATTTGCCTTCAGGTTTCTCCTCAGGCAGCAGGCAATTTTTCTGATACAGATCTGAACCTAACAACTTCTCTTCAATAAATTTGTACTCATCAGAGCAGTATGATGAAAGCAACTGGGTGTCGAGCAGTGACACTGTCTCACATTATAACAATGGCACATTATTATTTGTTTATTTTTATTGTCAAAGAACAGGATTTGTTCCTTGGTTTCTCCAGCAAAAATATCTCCGAAGATCTGGAATTCTTATTTGGGACCTTCAGAAATTAATACGTTGTCACCTCTACCCTATCACTCAGTAGAGACCCAATATTACCTTTTCTCCCTGGACAGGTGCTTCACAAAATCTGAGAGAGCAATACCATACAGCTAACCCTTCAAGAGGCTCAAGGAAACCTAAATGATGACAAGAAAATAATTTCATCACCACTCAGGATCTTTTCTTTATTATTCTGAACGCATCCATCCTAGGGACCAAGCTTTGACTGTGACTTCTGGACCAATGTCCACAGCTGTATCTAGGCAGGCTGAGGACTGTGTGAGATTTTTAATGCAAATGGTTGAAGGAGTTAAAAAAAAAAAAAAAAAAAAAGTGCTTTGCTTTTTATTGATTTTTTGTTTGGTTGGTTTTTGGGTTTTTTTCCCATTCATTGATACTTGTAAAAGCAAAGGCAGAAAGGAGTTGTCAATCTGGAATTCCCCTTTCCCAGTCAGCACAAGTGTGCTCATCTTTCCTTATGCCTGACATTTAAAAAAAAAAAAAAAGCTTAAATACTTGGTTACCTGGGCTTCTAAGGCTGCTCCAGTGTCCAATATCCAGCAGTGGAAAAAAAAAAAAAACTGAAACAGAAAAAGCTAAACCTTGTTTTATCTGATATTGACTATTTCTATTGCAAAGAACAACTGTTGGTAATTAAATCAGGACCATTTGTCCTACTGTTTTGTAAACAATCTGGACTACCAGTCAACATGGAGATGCAGATCTGTCTTTCATTTCCATCAGACCAGATGCTGATCTGTTCTTGCTTTGCCATTGCAAAACTCAGTTCAGGAATTGGATAAGGCTTAAATGACTGAGGTTTAACCCAAACAAAATTTAGTTGCTCTTTGTGGAGGGAGGGAGTAACCCTGAGTGTGCAGAATGGGGTGTTGTGCCTTGGTACTCAAATATCCTCTTAGGTTTCTAAGCAATTAAAAACTTGGAACTGTGCTTTGAACCTCTAGATACTGCAGATTAGAATGGGATTGGTTGGCTGATAAAAATATAGTTTAGGAGAATGCAGGTTCTCTGAAGTAGTTATTGTTGAATAGTCATACCCCTAAAATGTATTTGGAGCTGAATAATCTTAGCAGCTGTGGAGAAGAAATTTGTTTCTCCTTAACAGATGTCTGTATACAATTTTTGTGAGAACTGAACTCCTTATCACAACAAGGAAAGAATCTTCTTTTCCCTCTGGTCTCCAAAAACAGGCTCTAGAGCTTCCAGCTTAAAACCAATCTGCTTTTCCAAAAGGCACAAGAAAGTTCTGATGTTTTCCTTTAAATATTCAAGCTTATTAAAATTGGACTGTAATAGTTGCATGGATTCCATTTAGAGATGTGTTTTTGTTGTTGTTGTTTAATTAAAATAAATGTGTTAGCAAAAAATAAAGAACATCCACAAATCGCATAGTGATTATTCCATGGAAAAGAATACCTTTCTTTTTGGCCTTTTTTTTCCATTTCATAGGTAAGGTAACCTCATTCTTACATAAAGTAGGGTTGTTTTTTTCACATATGCAGATCTAGTTCTGATTTCCTCACATTTTTAAATGTCATTCCTGGAAGGACATACTCTTATCTACAGAATTATGGGACATTTAGTGTCATTGTCTCTATTATACAGTAAGAGAAAAGTAAGGTGTATGCAGGTATAATGATCCATCCACTATCATCCAAGAGCCTGGTGGAAAAGCTGGGGAAAGAACCTGTCATTCTGAGTCCCAGTGTCTCTGTCAGAGAGCCCTCAGTAATGGTAGAGAACAATAAAGCACTCATACAGCCTGGGCAGAATTGCATAGCTCTTCATTGCTTCATTCAGCCCTTACCTTCCATACAAAATCAAAACCAAACTCAAATATCAGACTAGAAATGAGCTACCTATAATGAGGAAGACATGAGAGATTGGGGTGGGGAGGAGGGCATCTGAATATTTGATTTTTTTATCGGACTCTGATTCCTTTAAATACCTGTGCATTTCAATTTCAGAACCAAAGAAATCTTTTGGGAGGTGTTTCCTTTCTCCACTTCCAGCAGCCACTGAACTCATGCCAAATACCAGAAGAGAGAATAAAACAGAAAAGGCAAAGTACATCATCACTAGCTTTTAAGCTAGCATCTCCTATGCTATGCAATAGTCCCAAGCCAATTCTTATTTTACTGTCACACACACAAATACAAATATGTCACAAATATGTGACAGATATATATTGTCATATTGTCAGAAGCCTGATAACATCAGTTTTCTCTGTGTTCTGTGTACTCGTCTGTCAGGGTAGGGTTGTAAGCTCCCCTAGACACGTTGCGCAGTCCAGGCGTTGCTGCATTTGCTGTTACCAGGTATCTGCCTGGTAGAGCAGAAGATTATGCCACCTGTGACTGTAAAGGACTTTGCTTTAAGGTTTCATGACCTGTAATTTTTGTTAATGCTGAAGAAAAAGGAGGAGAGGGAAGGGGAAAAGTGAGAATGTAATTTAGTTTTGTTTCTTTTGTTCATTTGGGTTGTTTTGTTTTGTTTAGGGGTTTTGGTTTGTTTTTTTACAGTTGCAGTTTTGCCTTTATGCACATGTGTATTTTTCTATTAGTCTATATAATTGTTTAGCTAGCCTCCTGTTTAATGGAGAAAAAGAATTCCAGAGTTGAGAGGAACAGTCTGTATATATATATACACATATATGTATAACGGAATATAATTTCAGACCACATTTACAAACTCAAAAGTTTTCTCTTAAATAGTTTTTCATGTTTAAATCTTACCTCTGCTCCATCTGTGGGTCACAGTGGCATGAACACTGTAATAGAACAGCAGCAGCAGCAAAGTCTTCCAAAGCATCCTTCTTTTTAAAATAAGTATGTCTAGCTGTATGTTGGCTTTTCAACTTCCTACCTCCCTTCTTTTCAGGAATAAATAAGTGGCTTTTCCTCTCCCCCTCCCCCTTTGAAGGAGAACCTGTCTGTTCTTCTGAGTACAGCTGAAGCCAGTGTGCAGCTCCTCTCCCAAACCAAGTCTCCTCGGGATCAGGAAACTTACTTTCACAGACAGACTTTGTTTTTATCCACATCTGGAATGACTCATGGTGCATGTGAGTTTGCTGGCAGCTGTGTGAATAAATATCATTACATTTTTGTAGTTGAGTTTCATTTTATATGGGCCACTTGGAGTTTATTTTTGTCCAATAAACAGCCACAAGTAACAATTAAGATCCACTCTTGAATCCTTGCTCTGTAGCTACTCTTCTGTAATGTGGTGGGCTATATGCTAACCCCTGTCTAAGGTGAAAACCACCTCTAGAATGATGTACAGTTGCCTTTGGACACTTAAATCAGGGAGTGGGGCAAGTGCTCTACAAGAACATTTTGCTACTGTGATTCATATAATCACTCCTTTATTAAGAACTTATAATGCCACATTTAGACTTCAGTTCTTCAAGATAAGTCTTGGCTTTTTCCTCTGTTTGGCCAGTGCAGAGAATGGGAAGGTCCAAATCCTTAACTGCCTCTCTTCAACAGTACATGGGAAACACTAAGCAAACCCGAATACAATCTACAGTAGCCAGGCTGAATGTGGAGAGGAGATGATGAACAAAAGGCTACTGATAGACATCTCCTCACTGACACCGGCCCCAGGAATAACAATACAGGAAGCGTTTATCCCAGAATGACCCAGCATGGAGAAACCTGCAGGTATATTCTCTCCTTGGCACAGCTTCAGCAGCAGCATCAGAACAGGGCTGGGGACCACTGAGTGGTGCTTTGTGGGAATACAGCACTGGAATAACAGCACATTGCTGTGTGTTAGAACAGACTGATGAAAAATAGGAAAACAATGAGAATTTAGAAGAATCAAGGGATATGGGATACTCCACTTGGTGCCTTGAAGTGATGTGTCTAACGCTCTTCTTTTATAGGTGAGTGTAAGCCAGGAATAAATCCACAGACATCCATGAATTTACACTGGTATAAAACTGGCACATAAGAAAGGAGACTCCAGCTCAGAAGGTATAAATAGAAGAATTAAGGGAAAGGATCAAGAACTGGAATGACAGAGGGTATTGTGGCTTAGGATTAATGAATGCTGGCAGAAAGGCATGGAGAAAACCTGTTCAGCTCCTGTATGCCTCATGCCAATGTCTGGCCTTAGCTTCAGTACCCTCATTCTTCTCTCTCCCAGCTTCAAGTAACACCAGCTGTAAAGGAAGGAGGGTCAAGTAAGGTTGTCTTGCTTAAGGCGTCTCCACTGCTTTTCCTACATGTACAGATTTTCCTATGCTCAGACTGCCTCAGGTCACTCCCACGTAACAACACATGAATGTAAACCAGTATTTTACATGCCAAGGGGATGATAAAATGTATATAATTCAAGCAGAGGGTGGCTAACTAATTCTCTTTTTATTTACTCTTCTTGTTACCATAGTATATTAGGGATGGGTCTGAATGCAGGGTTAAAGCTAGGAGTGGGCTGACTCATATGTACCTGTCTGGAGATTATGGAGCTGAAGTAAACTGGTTTTAGAGTCCCTAGAGAGGGAGAAAGAGAAAGAGGGATGCCACAAGCAGATGATTATTCCTACTTAGTGCAGATAAGTTACTCAGAACAGCATGAGTTGCTCCCTGGAGCAGGTGGATCCAGTCATCAGCATAGCCAATTCTGAGATGATGTGAATCAAGATGATTTGCATCAAGAAAGTGCAAGTTGCATTATAAAAGAGGATAATGATCTGTCAACCACTGAGGAAAAAACCCACTATGGTATAACTCCTTCAAAGAGTAGGAAGGGATTGAGGAAGTACACTTAAAGTTAGTGAAACACCTTAGTGAAAACCTTCTAGCAAGCAAAAACCATGGGTATTCATTAACTTAACTGGATCAGCCTAGCTACCCTGGTACGATGATCTTAAAATCAGCAGGATCTGTGACCATGATGTCTCAAAGTCAGGTTGACAAGGGAGAGGCAGCACTGAGGATGTGCATTGTGGGCTTGAGAAATGAAAGAAAATTACAAGAAAACTCATTTGAGATGCTGTATTATTTCATTGTTCACATCTAATGGAATAACATCTGATAAGAGAGGACAATGGAAGCCAGACAGGCTCCATGCCCCTCTAAGCCAGAATCAGATCCATTTGGAAAAAAAATCCCTGCAGGATAGCTCTGCCTCCTGTCTGCAAGCCACAGGACACTTCTGCTCATTCACTGTCACTGCTTTATATGTCAAGCCTAGAAAGGAAGAGAAGAACTCTAATCTTAACCCTCCACTTCCTGACTTTGGAGTAAGCATCCTAGGAGCAACAGAGGAGGAGCATCTGAGAGAGACAGAAGAGATGTGTGATAAGACTGGCATACAGGTCAAAGGGATATGAGGGTATGAAATTATTTCTGATGCCTCTTCTATCAGACCTAGGAGATGTTGCTCAGAAGCTACATTATACATGATTTTTTTATTATTACTTATTACTCCTTAATCTGAGTCTGGCTACAGAATCCTGTCTAGCAGCCTTTTCCTTACCTGATCTCAAATACACTCTCCCGATCTGTGGTTCAAAGCCCCACCATGTAGCCTTCAGACATTCCAGCTTTGACTGCCTCTCTGTATATACCACATCTGTACATCATATTTAAATTTATGACAGTGAATGAGGCACTCATATATGTTTTCTTACAGGAAATGCAGCTGTAAATGTAATAGGTCGATGTAAAGTAAAGAATGTTCTCTGTATGGCATGTCCTCAAGAAGTGTAAATGCCCCTTTCCCCCTTATACTGGAGATCTTTTTCTCTCCCATATGGATGTATATACACAGAGAGTCATATCCTCCCTATTAAAAAGCACTCCATATGATGCCAGAAAATAAATCTTTCAAACATGCTCAGGGCACTTCAACTATACAGCTTCTATTCATCTCATGACTGTATTTTATTAGATAGTTGCTCAGTTTCAGCTCAAGGCAGTTTCTGCCTATGCTGGAGGTTTGAATCACTGCAACTGTAATGAATGCTGAAACAAGGCAGAAATGCTCATTACTTATAAATATTAAATGCTCCTAGATTGCTTTGGAAGTATCAGGCAGAGGAGCTTTATGGTGAATAATTAATCCTGAAGATGTGTCCAGTAGGAGAGCATCCTGTGCTGCTGAAGCCAGAAGTCAGAGAGATGGTCTTCCAGCTGCTCAATATTCAGATCTTAAGTCAGTGTAGTGCTAGACACTGTCACAGTTATGTCAAGGTGAATATTTATGTTTTACCAGTTCTCAAAAATGTAGGTGTTAAGAGTTGCAAGTCCGCCAGTGCTCCTACTGTCTGTGAGACCTTTCAGGCACAGAAAACGTGTGACTGACTGTTGCCTTTGGCAGGCTCTTTGAGGTGAAAATGGACATTGATGCAATTCTCAGTGACATGGCTATATACCAACTTTTCCATTTGATTCCTCCATTCTGACTCTGTCAGTGAGTCTGTACACCCTGCTACTCCCACACAGTCTTTTTAAGAAACCTGGAGACAGGGCAAGGAGGAAAGGACTGAACAGCAAAGCTGCCAGCTACCTTTTTTGCAGCCCATGCACAGTGAGAACAGAGAGCTGGTAGTGGAAGTCCAAAGCTGTCCTTCCTTCCCATCATAGATGCTGTCTTGGTGAGAGAATGACTTCAGCAGGCTGGGAGTGTCGGAACCCTGTATTTCCCAAGGGATGCTCTGGAGTGACTAGTTCTTCGAGACAAGGTGCCTCTATGTTCTCTTTAGTAGCTCAATTGTGTGAAATAACTTATAATCTTAAAAGAGAACAGAAGGGGAAACAAGGCACTGGGTGATCCAAGATCAGCAGCCTGTAGGTCTTCCAAGAAAAATAATGCCTTTTGCACTGGCTCATGGTGTCAGTTCAGCTTTAGCTCTGATGGGCTTCTGCCAAACCCAAGGCGGGGTTCCAGTCAGATCTGATGCCTTAGTCACTGTGAGAGTCCCTTGCAAATCTTCTGTCAAACAGACAGATATTTTTTAGATTTGCCCTGCTTCAGTTTGGAAACAGAGTGTGTATGAGGAGGAAGTTAATCTGAACCAGAAACTATAATCTGCAGCCAGAGCCCAGCCCTGCCCTGCTCCATAGCATATGCAGCATCTGCCTGCTGCTATGCCAGCACAGTGGAACAATATTGAGACATGACACAGACATTGGTCTCCTCCCACCACAGAGAGGGATAAATGGAGACATATACACAAAGTGACTCACTGAATGAATTGATGGTAGAGCTGAGGCTAGAAACCAGGAGCTGATCCATTACTCTGCTCAAAATATAAGGCCCCACTCTGGCACTGCAGCAATTCATACAGCACCAGTGTCATCAACCAAAGAGAGAAAGCAGCTTCCACAAGAGATCAAAAAGTACCCTCGTAACTTGGAGCACAAAGAGAAAGAAAACCTAACAAATAACATAACTGTACACAAGATCCCAAAAGAAAAGTTCTATCGAAACTGGACTGATGGCATTTGAACCTCATCATCCATGATGACTCTTGCTGGCCCCTCAACTGAGGTTGCAGCTTCCTGTAGCAACAGTTTGGATGACAGCATCTCTCATCCAGTTTCCAAACAACAGCAGTCAGGATGAACCTTGCACGGCCATACAGTGGAATGGAGTTGTAAATTAGAAGGGACTTTGACACCCCTTTTACTTGCCCTGCCCAGAGCTCTCTTGCTACCTTGACCTAGCTGACTGAGCTCACATCCACAAGAGCACTTAGATGCTGAGCTGATACTTTATAGATCTACATTTAAATAACCAGAATTTAAATTCTGCCCATGCAGCTTTGCAGATATCTGAATTCCTTGTGTGCCTAAGCTTCTCCTGTGAGGCAACTTAAATACTTGTATCACTGTATCTACTTTGAAAATATTAAGCTGCTCACATCCTATTTCATACTTCATACAAAATATTGACACTTCCTTTAATATTTACAAAAATATATGACTGCAAATGCCCCTTCTCAAGTCCCATGTTGCATATTTCATTTTTTTCTCCATAGAATCAGGAAGCAGACGGGGCACATGCTTTCCTTTGTGACTTGATTGCTTAAGAAGCCTGCTTTATAAGGTGCCCTGGCTCAGATCCTTTCTCTGTCTGAGTTATGAATATATACCATAAGAGATGACTCTAAGAGCTGAATTACATGATCTTCTGAGATGGAGTTCTTAAACTCTGTTGCTGAATCTGTTACTAACTATGGGAGGTAATTAAATCTTTTTTCTGGCAGAGAGAAGTAATGTGAGGGATGACTTTTTTTGTGATCACAGCACTCACACATGAGATGCAGGTCTTACTACCTTACCCATCTTTTTTATTTGGAAGCAGGATACATTTCATTGATATTTCATTATTCACCAGGCTCATATAAAATATGAAAGTTCAAGTTGCCTCAGGGAGAAGAGGTATTAGAATCTAAGTTATTGGATTCTTGTTGAGTACAATAATTAACTAAGAAAAGGTCCCTCTCCTGGTTCAGATATAAAAAGTCAGGAGAGGACTCATGTTTACAATGAAAACCTGAGCAGAGGTGAATAGCTCCCACTAGCTTTAAGCTCCAAAGAGACACAAAATTTAATATGTCCCTTTCTCCTTGGTATTTCCTCTTGATTAGCTTGGATAGTCTCTGAGTTTCAGCCTGAATTATGTGAATCATTCTCAGACATCAGGCTTTCTCCCCACACACCACACAGATAGCCTAGATACTGAAACTGAGGCTGTGAACACAGCTCAGAGTGATCTAAGCCTAGCAATGCTGAGCCACGGTCTCTCCTAAATCAAGACTTCATAAAAATGATGTGTTAGGTGGCTTATTTGATCAACTGTGTGCAGCACTATGTAAAAACTAAGGAATGCCACTTTTTTTTCCCAAAATGTTCAAGACAATATGCAAGGGTTTTTTTGTTCAGTTCCTCAACCATCAGTCAAGGTGGTGCTACTCAACCCACCCCACAGAGCAGGGAGCATGGAGATACAGTAGTCAGCAGAAGCTAGCATGCGAAGTCACTGATGGAAGTCTGACTTTTTTCTCTTGCTGCACCTTTTAAAATTCAGACAGGTAATTTTCTTTGGGGCTGCTAGGGCAGTTGTTGAGGTAAATCTCTATAGCTACACCCACCTTAAAGAACCTGTCCTGATTTATACCAGTTTATAAGCATGTAGTCCTTGCTACGTAATGCAGAATAACCCTTTTGGAAAATTAAATGTTTCAAAGATTTAATAATTTCTGCTTTTTTTGCCTCCTGTCAGCCACCAATTTAAGCTCCAGTGGCAGGAAGCCAATGCAAACACCAAGGCCATGACTTGCAGTTAAGCAACAGAAAAAGCTGTTAGCGGTGCTACTGCAGGATGAGATCTGAAATAAAGCAGACAAGAATTTTCTGTCACAAACCACTACTAATAATATAAAGGAAGGACAGCTATGCAGACTATTTCCTGCCTGTCAGCCTAGAAAGTCAATAATGACAGCAGTGAACATTCAGAGGGGAAATTTTATAATTAAATCCTCAGAACAGCAGAAAAAAAAAAAAAGTCTTTTCAGTAAATATAGCCATGGAATGTTAAAAACTAAACAAAACCAGTGACAATAAAAATCCAAGAATAACTGATGCCATCTCTGAAGAAGAGAGAAACACTAAATGATAAACTCATTATCACAAATCATTACCAAGAACAGCAACACCAGAGCTTTCTACATGTTTTAACGTTTTGGTTTACAGCATAACCCCAGGTTCAACAGTTTATTGAAACTGTAGAAATAAATCATCCTGGGGTAAAGAGAGAGGCAAAAGCTCTGTCTAGTAATTATAAAACTAAGAGATTAAAGACACACTAAAGATGTAATATGTGGTGGTAGTGTTATAGTGTAATGCAGTGGCATAATGTTAATAGTCAAACAGGAGTAGGATGAGGCTGGATCATATAAAGAGGATGGCAAAAGAAGAGTGGGATTGAGAATGAGCACCAGATGCAGAGGAAGTTATGGCATCAGCATACAAGCCTAGGAACTAAACAAAGCTGGACTCTTTTAAAAGGCCTGAGATAAAACTTGAGTCAATAAGAAGCATAACTTGAAAGTTAGATCCCAGTTGTTCCTGCTCTGAAAACTTCTTCCACCTACTGCTTCTGCTGTTTAACACACTGACAGCCCCACTTGTTTACTCCAATGTAGCACTGGTGGGGCACATGGGTGATTTAAAACAGAAGTGAGATGAGAGGACAACTCAACCCATACCCTCCAGATGGAAGCAGCAGAGAAGTTCAGCTCTTCCTTTCTTAAGCCACTATGTGGGCAAAGAAATGAGAGATGCAACAGGTGACCTGCAAAGCAAAGTCCAAGCCTTAAGCTATGCTAGTGAGTATACCGAACATTCCCCTCTGCAAAATGGGCATTCACCACCCCATCAAGATTTTTTACCTTGAGACGCCAGAAAACAATTGCATTTTGTCTGCAAAATAAAATCGTGCTAGTTTCTAGTTGCCTGAATAAGCCACTTAAACCAGTTCACAGGTAGGGAGGATGCAGAGAGTCAAAACATCCTCAAAAAATGGGAGGTTTGGTATGTGCATGACACCTCAGATCCACTGAGAATGTGCACTTCCACAGATGCGAGAGTTACTTTTCCATGCTACCAGTATGCTTGGCTGTCAGACCTCCAGAGAAGCAATTTATAATTTTCTGAAGCAGCAATGTTTTCAAATATGAGAACAACTTTGAGGCAAAGGTCTTCAAGAGGAATTCAGGGTCTTTTCCAATTCTCTCTCTCTGTGATTCAGGCTTCATGCAAAAGACAAACCTTGGGTAAACCTTTGACTTTTCTCTGCCTTAGTTCCTTATGTGCAGAAAAGAGAAGACAATGCTGCCTTTTGTTCCTCATCTGTTCATCACTTCAGACTGCAAAATCTTTTCGCTAGAGATTGTCTATGCCATACTAAGCACACATGAGCCTTCACCTCTGCTGACACCCTGGGATGCCTTAGGTGTGCAATCAAGCCACCACACTGTGGCTCTCATTGTAGTGAGACACAAAGATGAAGGAACAGAGAAAGGAATTGTCACTATTTATTTATTTCACTATTTTCACTTCACTAATAAAGCAGATTATATCCTGATTCATTCCTGAATAACACAACCAACAGATCCATTTAGCACACAGATTTGTTTAACAACATTAGTGAGTGAAAAAATGACCAGCTCCTCCAAGTTAAAAATCCAGACACCTGTTTTAGTGGTGGGAGGGTGTGAGGACAAACAAGATGAGCGGTAGATACTAGCTCCTCAATTCTCCAGGCCTTTCGTTCTCTCCCTTTAGTGAAACAGCAACCTGATCATATGGATAAGAGCTGAGACATACAGCTTTATTGACAGCACAGAAAATAACACACAGGTTGGAGAGAAAATGGAGGTCAGAAACAATTAAATCTCCCAGGCTGCAAAGGCTAAAGTAGCATTCAATACTCTGAATCCATGAAGAGTTGGATGACTGTTTAAGACACACTTGTGAACCAGGATTTTTCTTGATAAACAGCAGTAAAGTGGATAGAATCTTACAGCCCTAGACTGTATCTTAGGCTTCAGGAGGAGCGACAACTCATTGATTTAACAATTCATGCTATAAGCTAAACTCTCTCCAAGATGGCAGAATCATCCAAGGCTAAAGGAGCAAAGGTGAGTGTAATCTTTGGGTAATGACCTGGATTCAAAAGAGCTCTCACAGCTGCTTTAAACCATTGCAGCTTTCAAGAGACTTTCTTTCCAGCTGCAATCCCTCTCTCTGCTCAGACTCACAGGGTGTGTTCTTGCCTTGTGTGAACATACGTGGCGGGGCAGAGATAGATGCAAACTTCCCAACCACCCTGCCAGGCTTGAGGAGCTGCCTGTTGCTGGGGTATGTCCTCATCCCTAGCAGGCTCCAGCCACCCAGTGCCACGTTGCTTAACAACCTAAAACGCTACAGTGTGGTGATGAAACTGGCCCAGGGCCTTTATAAAACTGTTTTCAACAGTGCCAGTTTCCTAAAAAAAAACACCCAAAGAAAACCAACCAAACAAATTGTGTGAGTGAATAGTAGGTGCAGGACAGAGTTCCTTCTCCTCCAGAAAAATAATGGATGCATTCAGCAGGCTATTCCCTCTCTGGCACAACCTCTGAAGTTAATGTATATTCCAGCTAATGGGAATTGTAATCATTGGCACCAGGCCTACATTACCAGCCCTAGCACAAGGGAGGCATTCAAAAGCAGCTCACAGGAGAAATGAGCTGCCAATTGTGTCAGACATGTTGCTTTGGGGGAAAAGCTAGTTTGTGGTGTTGCTGCATTCTACATTTCTCTGATCCCTTCCAGAACAGGCTGCCTCTCTCGTGCTTAGTACCCACAAACCACCAAAATTAGTAGTGTTCTTATTATCTGTCAAAAATTCTTGATTGTGCACAGCACAGTGAGAAAGTGACAACACAACCACAGCACCTTTCTCATTGCTGAGGAAGGTGTGGGCTGGTTTCTCTCTGAAGTGCTCTCACTTTCTTCTTTCCTCATCTTGGCATAAAAGCTTGAAAGCAAATGTAATGGAAAAAGCAGCAAATTCTCATCTCCATTTTTTTTTTCTTTTCTCGAAGACTAGACATGTAAGTGTATATGCATGTGTGTGTATGCATATAGAGGCAGAAAGCAAAGCATACTGCTTAGAGCAGCTCCCTCAGTGAGAGGGAAAGCTCTTTCATAGCTGCGCAGCACTGTAGTATGGAATGACAAGCATTGCAGTGACCTTACCTCTCTAATGTCTGTACTTGTCATTCTTCAGAAGCTGTATCAGCTGTTCCTTGCATCCTGGGCTGTGCTTTCAAGTGCCAGGACACCAAAAGAACAGTCTAATTATCTCGACTTGCACCAAACCTCCAGGGAGCTAATGATACTGGCCACACTGAGAGAGACCTAGCTTGTGTCTTTAAGTTAAACAATTCCCTATTGCTAAATTGCTTTAATTTAGTGGGGCTTGAACCATTATTGTTGCTCCCAACTGTTTCTGTCATAGACAACAGCAAAAACTTTCATATCGGCCAGACTGAGTACATTTCTTTTATGTCACCTATGGCTAAAACAAGAGAAGTGTTTACAGATAATAGTAGTCATACTGCAGAAGAGAGGGGGAAAGTACTGCCTCCCTCTTCTAAACAGTAAAATCAATGAGATTCAGGCAAGCTAGAAGTGGTAGGTAACTGTGTGATGAGTGTGCTTCTACTTGGACACATGAGTTAAATGAAACAGAAATTTTCTGTGGAAGGGGAAAATGTGTATGCCAGTTCTGGATGGAAACATTTCTAAACCTCAGAGGGAACAGTTGGTCAAACTTGAGAGAGCACCCAGTCCTCAGTGGAAGAATCAACTCTTATAGTGCATTGCTACAAGGTGTGGAAAATGGATTCAGGTCCTTATAACTCCCACAGCTGAGATAAGAACCTTATCTGTCTATTATCTACATGAGAAGAGAGTCCTTGAGGCTCCATTTCCTTCAAGTAAACCAATATCAACCGATGCAGGAATCCCAGCTTGGCTTCTCCACAGCCTATGAGTAAGTTATAACCATAATTAACACCTTCCTCATTTCTTAATGAACAATTACTTACACAAAGTGAAATTACTTCAACAAAAGAAGAGGAAAAAAATGGAACCTCTCTCTTTTTCTGAAAGGTCTTAGAATTGTTTTAAGACAGTCAGAACATTTTTTACAATGGAAAAACTTTTGCAGGGCAGGAAACCTGTTTTTGCAGTCAGCATTAATTGTGCCCCTGTAACAGGAGATATGATAACCATAACTAGGCTTAATAAACCTCATTAAGTGAGGTTTGGGTATTAAAATCCAAACCAATAATGGCTTGGATTTAGTACTTCTTTTAGTTGCGCTTATAAAGCTCAAAAGAATTATGCAAACAGTTGAAGAAATTCTTCCAGTTTGGCTTTCTCTTGGAGCCAGATCATTATATCAGGCTCCATAGAAAGCAGTGGTAGGTTTTAATCTGCAGATACATGTTTTATTAAAACTCTTTTATTAAATCTCCTTTTTGGAGAAACATGTAAATGCCTGATACAAAACAAGTGCCTATCTTTCTGTCTGTTTCATACATCTGTGCTCACACAGCTGTAACATCCTGTCATCAAATCAGACTCCAGATATTAGGTTTCATTAAGAAGAATTTACGTCTCTCATAATGTGCATCTGCCTGGAGGAGCTCGGCGTCAAGAGGGTGCATTGATACAGCTATCCAGAGAGCACGAAAGACAAATGCATGTGGCCTACAGAATGCAGGGTCTAGTGCCATCAACAGGATCAGAGGAAGGTATGACAGGAGTTGGGTGAAACCGCACCAGACCCATCCCACTGTCTGTACTAGGTCCCCACTTGTAGGAGCTCACAGTAGGACAGCCATGAGATACAACTGGCATGGTGGAATTAACTGGTGCAGCAGAAGTTGGAAAGCTCTTACAGTGCTCTCATGCAGAAATGAGGTGGTCAGGAGAGCATGTAGAGGTGTAATAGCAGATAAGGAATAACCCCACTGGGGCAGTGCTGCAAGGCACACAGTAAAAAGGAGTAGAGAGTGCAGGAGAAGAAATGTGGAAGAGGTAGCATCCTGACAAATGCATGTGCAGTTGTAGCATGGAAGCAAAGGTTTGAGCCAAACTGCAGAGCATGGCTGGAGATGAGAAAAAAAAAACCCAAACGCAAAAAACAAACCCACAGAAAATCCATCCTCACACAATTTTCTGAGGATGTAGTCACAACATGATTTAGGAGCTTTATAGCTTTGGTGTACTAGGCATTCCCAGCCTGATGTTTCCACTGATTATTACAGGAGCTGAATTACAGAGGGACTTATTGGGCCATGAACATCCCTTTCCCTCCTAGACACCAGGGAAGTCTATGCTCCATGGTGGGTAATGAGGACAGGCCTCCCTGCTCCAATCAGTGTAGCTTCATTCACTCTCATAGACTCATTACCACTCTATGCCCCTAACTGCTCTGTCTCCCTGGCCTTTTCAGTGGTCACGCTACCACAGCTGGGAACTGCTTGGCCTCACTGGCCTGGAGCTGGTTTCCCTCCAGGACAGATCTCATGCCTTGCACTAACAAGAGTGGGCTGGATATGGAAAGCGTGTGTGACAAATTTTCTCTGAGAACGGGTAGGCACATCTACAGTGATAACAACAGTGCTGTGTACAGTGTGTGCTAGCAGGCTGTTTAGGAACCAAACAGCACTTGGAAAAAACAATAGGAATAAATGTGCACATACAGTGCTCTTGAGAAAACTTCTTTGCTCCAGTAATGGAATGAGACTCTAATGAATGTAGAGTCATATGAAGGTCATTATTTTGTGATCTGTATAACTACTTGACCATTAAACTAAAACAACAGGAACAGATAGGTGGAGTGTTCAAAAATTATGTACATTTCCCTTCTAAAAGATCCCTCTGTCTCCTTACATAATCCTGACCATGACCAACTTAGCTAAGGGAAAACAAAATGTGATCCTGTACCTTTAAGAGCTGGATTTAATGGCTATGCCACACTTCAATTAAAATGGGAGAAAAAAAGGAAGGAGACAGATTATGTTGAAGCAGATGCTGGTAAGTATCAAGTGAGATTAAATGTAAATGTTAGGAAATGGGGGAAGCAGAAAAAAAAGGGGAATTTAACATAATCCTTTTGAAAATTGTAAAATAAAGATGGCTGATCCTTTCTCTTCTTCCTTTCTCTTTCAGACAGTATCTTCCTTTTTTTTTATTTTTATTTTGACAGTAAGCCTAATAGAAAACACCGACAGCAGAGCAGTGTTTCTGAAACATTGGACAGCAAAGGGAAAAGATGAAGGCAGCTTTGCAGATTTTGCAGGTTACTGACTGTGTGACAATAACCTCTTTTATTCCCTCCACCCCTTCCCTCTGGAGATGTGCATGTCCTGCTGTCTTTAGCTGAAAAGCAGAAAGAAACTTAGCAGATAAATAGGTTGAAGCATGTCTCCCAGGGAGATAATAGCTCTGACGTTATTCTAATTTTCCCCTAGTAAACTAGGGCTTGGTCCTGAAACACCCTTTCAGGCAAGGGGCCTGTACATATTTCAGGATTCACATTTTAATAAAGAATATTACTTGCAACAGAGCAGTTAGATCTTTACAGATAGCTGTATGGGAAGGAACTATATGTTTGGTGTTTGACTGCTGGAAAGGAAATAGGTCATTCAGATGCTGAAGCAGAGAGTGCTTCCCTGAGTGTGTTGACCCACTGGCAGCCACAAAGTGGGGAGGATTTATATTCTCTCCAGCAGCTGTGATTTCTCAGCCTGTTGTTCTTACTTCTCTTCACTCCTTTGTCCCACATTTTCCTCTTATAGTGTCCCAGTGTCTTGCTTCCTTCTGGTATCAGCCCCTGGGGCAGGGGGAATTGTAGGAGCAGAGAGCTGGGAGCCAAGCACTGTATGCCAAGTTTGTGGCTTTGAGCAGTTTACCTGTGGCTGTTTGGTCTGCCACCCTCTTTGTCCAAATACTCTCATTAGTTTACTCCTAATTATAATATCCACAAGTGCCTACTCTCTGTGGTTCCCTGTGGCTTGCTAAATAGCCTGCCGAGGCATTGCTGAATTCCAGGAGAGGCAGAGAAGATCTATATGCCAACGCCTTCCCAATGCTGTCTCTCTCTCCCATATGCACACACCACCACAGAGGAAGCAGCTGACCCTACTGGCAGAAAAAGGTAACCAAAATGTCCAAGACCACACCCAAGGCTATTGAAGTAATTAGGAAGACACCCAACAGGCTCTTTGTCAAGCTTATAATGAGCACATACTTTTAAAATTAGTTTTCACCACTGTGACAGGGAAAGGAAAAATGTGTTTTATTTAGCTTGTGACTGTGTCTTAGCCTGAATCTTCTCTGTGCAGTTAAGTCAGGCTCCTGTATGGAGCAGCCTCTGACCTGGATTAGAGGATTTCTATGCCTGATAGTCATACCCTGGGGTCTGTCTGGGCTTGGATTGGCATTCCTTCTTCTTGCTCTGAGGGTACAGACGAACCTACACGAGTGTAGAAGGATGTCTGCAAACCTTTTCCCAACAATTCCTTTCCACTCCCATCCCCACAGATGGCAGAATAGTTTTCCTGCAATCAGCTGGGAAGGTGCTCTAGGCCAATTCCCTATAGGAGACATGGAGTTGCTTACAACCATGGGTGCTGAATCCCATAGTGCTGACACCCATAGCAGGCTAACAGAATTGCACACCCAGGAGTCAAAGCAAACTGATCAGCATTTGCTGTGTCCTGGTACACCATGGCCCATCTCAGCTGATGCAAGTGGGGTATACAATGGTGGAAGGAACAGTCTAGGAACAGGAAGGAACAGGAGAAGAAGCAGCTCTCTGAAGAAGCTGTCTGTGCACAGGTGCTCTGCAGCCACAGTAACACCAGGAAAGGGAACACAGCGCACATGTTCCCACTATCACTGAACACGTCGTCTGGGAGACCACAGAAAGAATCACAGAATCACAGAACATTAAGGTTTGGAAGGGACCTCGAAAGATCATCCAGTCCAACTCCCCTGCCAGAGCAGGATCACCTAGATCAGGTCACACAGGAACACATCCAGATGGGTTTTGAATGTCTCCAGAGAAGAAGACTCCACAGCCTCTCCGGGCAGCCTGTTTCAGTGCTCTGTCACCCTCACCATGAAAAAAGTTTTTCCTTATGTTTACCCAAAACCTCCTGTGCTCCAGCTTGTAGACATTACCCCTTGTCCTATCACTGGATGTCACTGAGAAGAGCCTAGCTCCATCCTCATGACACTTGTCCTTTACATATTTATAGACATTAATAAGGTCCCCCCTCAGTCTCCTTTTCTCCAGACTAAAAAGACCCAGCTCTCTCAGCCTCTCCTCGTAAGGGAGATGCTCCACTCCTTTAATCAACTTAGTGGCTCTACGCTGGACTCTCTCCAGTAGCTCCCTGTCTTTCTTGAACTGGGGTGCCCAGAACTAGATACAGTACTCCAGGGGGGGCCTCACCAGCACAGAGCAGAGGCAGAGGATATCCTCCCTTGACCTGCTGGCCAGGCTCTTAACGCAGCCCCAGATGCCATTGGCCTTCTTGGCCACAATGGCGCATTGTTGGCTTATGGTCATCCTCTTGTCCACCATGACTCCTAGATCTTTTTCCCCAGAGCTTCTCTCCAACAGATCAGCCCCCAACCTGTACTGCAGACCAGGTCCCTGCTAAATCTCGTGTGCCTCATTAGGGGGTGTAGAAAGTAAAAGGCTGCACCTGCAGGGAGGAATGGACAGGACAGGTGACCCTGAACTGACCAACAAGATATTCCATCCCATAGATGTCATATGCAATATAAAGCTGAGGGATCACAAGGGTAAAGCTCTCTTCTTCAATGGCTGGCATCCGAGGAGGCTTTCTGCCTTTGATCCCAATCCATGCATTCTTGAATCCAGTTCCAGAATCCATCTCCTGAGTCAGGTTTCCATCTGCTGCTGAGTCCAGTCTGGGTTTTCCCCAGTGCTTGCTCCACAGCATCAGTGGTGACAGTGATATAATTGTCATCGGGGGGGTTGGATTCAATATTGGATTTGTATATATTTGTATATATGTTTCATTTTATTATTACCATTTTCATTAAAGCTGTTTTAGTGTTCTTTTCTAATCCATAAGCTTCTCTTCCTTATTTCCTTTCTCTTCCCATTTGGGAAGGGATAGAGGTTAATTGAGAACATCTGTCATTTGTCTAGTGGCTGGCCCAACTCTAACCCTAGTAGTAAAAGGAAGTAAAAGCACTTTAATGGCCATCTTTATGCTTGGAATTATAGTCATTGTATCAAAACATCAAAAGGAACTGTGACAGTCACAAAACCTGAGTTATAGCAAAGCACCTGTCACAAATTTGGATCCAATCATTTCCATGTTTGCTCCATTAAGCAAAGATATGTTTGACTTACACCTTTGGGAAGCTGTCCTCTCTTAGCAAATTACACAAATTTATGGTCAATTTTCCAAGTCTCTTCTAAATTTGTTTCAATATTGTTCTCATTGTTACAGCACCCTGTACATCCTCCAGAAAACCAGACATTCTTTCCAAAATGAAGCACCACTAAAGGTAATAGGCACATATCATCTATCAGAATGTCTCCGGCCATATCAAATCTCATACACAGCAAACAGGTATCACTATGAAAAAGCTTTCAACCTTTCTGAAAAAGAGGAAAATTACTGCTTAGCCAGGACTTCCATAGTCCTATGAGTGTTATTCTGAAATGAAAGGCTAAAGAGGACATCAAGATGCAGAGCATAGTCTTATGAGCAGATGAGCACAGGTAAGGCACCCTTCACAGTAGAACAGTGAAAAGATGAAAATACCACAAAATCTGCTGAGGTCACAGGAATTCATACTCTAGGCCTTCAGCTCTGCCATTGCATATAAATACCTTACATCAGCTTTGCACTGTTTTTGTGGCTATGCAAAGCAAACCAGGCCTTAACCACAACTACTGTACTTTCAGGCGGTGTAGCTGAGATCAATTCACCTCATAAAACTGTGTCTCATTATCAAGACTGCAGTGCTTTAATCTGAAGCCACGCAGGAAAGAATAAAATGATAAACAATCACATACTTTTTTTAAAAAACATTCTCACTTTTGCCCATTATCTTTAACCCAAGATTGCTACAGTTTCCTAGAAATAGGATATCTAAATGAAGACTCCGAGCGTTGTTCCAGGAAGCAGCTGTTATGGGTGCAAAAGGCTGAATTCATGTTGATTTTTTGGGTAATTCAGCTGTTGAGTGTTTTAATGTTTGCTTTGATTGGTGGCCCAAATACAAGAAAGTTCAGCTTAGTGATAGTACAGTACAGAAATGGCAGCAAGCACTGCACTTGGTGTTTTTCTCCCTTCCACATACACTGTTTCATTTGTAAATGTCTTATGTTTAATCTCTTAAATTGATTAACTGCGCTTATAATTGGGTTATACTCACAAAACCCTGTATTTTCATTTTACTTATTGCATTTTAATTACTAACACGCATTTAAGAAGAGAGATGAATTACCACACATTTCTGATATACTTGGACTTCTGTGGTAATCTAGTTTGTGTTTTCCAATAAGTAAAAAGTTTAACTGAAAGCCCAGAAATTTACTAAGGAAACTTAGTAGCAACTTATCCTCGGTGAAGATGTATTTTTAACCCAGGTAACTGTACTGAGGTCACCTAGCAAGTTAAGGGAATAGTTATTTTGTGGTGATCAAGGCTCCAGACTGGGACCATAGACATAACTTCAAACACGTTGCCCTGCCTTTAGTACAGCATTATCCTGTGACTCTTCAGCAAGACAGGATGAATACAGCCACAGGGTAGAGCTACAATGGAAAAACACTTCAGCACAAACATTTGCAGGCATGCTAGAGCATGGAAAAGGTGGCACTCTGTTATGTAAGAGAAGGAAAAGGCTAACCCTTTTGTGCCTCAGTTGAACAGATGCTCCGGTATTGAACTACATCGTAAGAGTCATTGTGAAACTATATTATTACTACCTTAGACACTTCAAAAAACTTTGTAAGAAGCAGTGAAACTGCCTGTGTCAAAAATTAGATGGTTCACTTCTGAAATAGGAAAAAGGGACATTGTATTGATGAGAAGAGCTTTTGTTATGCTGGGATGAAGATCAAGCCTCAAGTTACAGTTTACATTTATTAGGTCATTCTTCCTGGTGAGTACTGGCATTTTGATGCAGTTCCCAGTAAAGGAAACATCACTTATGGGCCAAAGAATGGGTGAAGAGAAATGTTAATGTTTAGGGACTCATCATGTTCTTTGATTTCCCAGCACGGGAGTTTCTGTCAGGATCCAGACACACCCTGCATGGAACAGCTTGACTGGCCAGCATCCTAGGGAAGAATATTGTTTTGGATCAAATGCCATCCCCAGTGGCTGAATGACACCTTTCAAATCACATGTCCAACTTCACTTTCCTTCCAAGGTGCTTTTCGCTTTTCCCTTTTATGAGGTCCACAGCAGCAGGTGCTTCTTTGTGCCATCTCTAATAGTTACATGAAAGATGGGTGATGCCTTCCCCTAATCCACAAGATGCCAGGGTCTAATGCTCCCCTGAGTATCCAGCTTCCCTTAATGTGAACATAAACCAAAACCAATTCACATCACTTCTGCAGTCTTCATGGCAGTATAAAGAAGCCTGAAATAGCAGTCTTCAACATGAATAAGACATCTCCAATTTAGATGGTTTGAGATAAAAACATGAGATACATGCTGAACTTTTTATTGGTCTGTATTAGCAGAAGAGTAGCTAGCAAGTAGAGGCAAGTGGTTATTTCCTTATCAGTATGAGTGGCACCACATCTCATCTGTGTCCAGTTTCAGGGCATGCCTACACAATAAAAAGCAGTAAACTGGAGAGAATTCAGAGGAGGGTCAAGGGA
Source organism: Megaceryle maxima (assembly GCA_024605025.1). Taxonomy (NCBI): domain Eukaryota; kingdom Metazoa; phylum Chordata; class Aves; order Coraciiformes; family Cerylidae; genus Megaceryle; species Megaceryle maxima. The sequence goes on along the minus strand of JANHGN010005226.1, from coordinate 46,851 downwards.
CTGAAGCACATGAGATATGAAGAAACTAGGCTTGCTCTGCCTGCAGAAGATGAACCTAAATGGGGGGGGGGGGGGTGTGTTTTTTTGGTTTTTTGGGGGTTTTTGTTTGTTTGTTTTTTGGAGGGGTTGTTTTGTTTTGTTTGGGTTTTTGGGGGTTTTTTTTATGGCACAAAATGGCCCTAGTGTTTCATGTAAGGGATGGCTGTCTTTTAGTGATAGCAGTAATTGCTGAACACACAGAAGAGACTTTTCAGAACTCTCAGACTGTAATAGAACTAGTTTATGATAACACATTAAGTGTGGAGCCTCTTAAGGGGTGTCTCAGATGCCACAGAATTGGACAGAAATCCAGGATATAATAACCAGTTTCATATGAGGCCATTTTTTCCCTATAGTCCTTCTGTGTTTCAAGATTATTTTTGTTGCCTGCCACATACTGTCATGTTGATAGTCTAACATTTCTTTTATAGTGATGTAAAAGAAACTTCATAAATTCAGAAACAAAGAGAGAATGTTCCCACCACTGCCACAGTTCATAGCCTGGGATTGAAGTGATTTATTTATTTTCAAATTAGACGGCTTGCCTATTTTCATATGAACCTTGAATCACAGCAAGGTCAAGTATTTTCGGCATCATGAGCATAAGTTACACAGTTTGAATATCTGTCTCAGTCCAACAGTTCACTCCAGGCTGAAATGAAGGGAGGACCGACTCCCGCTACCACTGCTTCAGAGTGAATGACCTTACTCCCCTTCTTCTGCTACCTACTGGACCCTTTGCTAAGCGAAATGACATCTCTGTTCCTTGGTGTCACCAGCAGGCATGCAACCCTCCCTGGTGTGGCATGGGGTTGAGAGTGTGCAGCTGAGACTGGGGGTGCAGCTTAGGAGGCAGAAGAAGGGAAAGGAGAACTTCCCAGCTCAGTGGATGGACATCATTAGATCTGCTTAAATCTTAAGTGTTATTTTATCTTCAAAACCACTCTTGTTTTAGACTGTAAACCGTTCGTTAAAAAAGATCTTTTTGCTTTTTGAAGTGATTCAAGTCCCTAGGCCATGCGATCTTAAAGAAGTATCTTAGTGGGAAAATATTGCTGACAAACTCCACAATAAATTTAAAACAAAACACAGATGCAGCATGGCAAATAATCTGTAAATGATGGTTCTGTGACAGGGGGGTGGCTATTTGTCTTTCCCTAGTGTAGTGTCCTCTCTAGTTCTCCCTCCTTTCTGTCATTTAACACAAAACAGCTACCTCTGTACCAGGCCTGCTGTTTTCATATTTGATGTGGTAGAATGAAAAAAAAATTTGTTGTCGTTGTTGTTTGTTTTGTAAAATACTCGCCCTTTTTTTTCCCTTTTTTAAGACTCATTTGCATTCTAGGTCTGTTCCTCCTCCCAGATTGTAAATTCCATAGGCGTGGTTCACTGATTTTTAAAAAAGCCTTTTATTAAGACGAAGTATAGAAGGAAAAAAATATGGGTATATAAAGAGCATAAATAGAAGATTTATTTTTCCCTATACATAGAATGATAGACTGGAATCATAGAGCGGACTGGTTTGGAAGGGTCCTTAAAGACCATCTAGTTCCAACTACCCTGCCATGGGCAGGGACACCTCCTATTAGACCAGGTTGCTCAAAGTCCCATCCAGTCTGGCCTTGAACACTTCCAGGGATGGGGCATCCATAACTTCTCTGGGCAATCTGTTCCAGTGTCTCACCACCCTCACCATAAAGAATTTATTCCTAATATCTAATCTAAATCTATCATCTTTCAGTTTAAATCCTTTACCTCTCATCCTGTCACTGTAGTTCCTGTTAAAGAGTCCCTCCCCACCTTTCCTGAAGGCCCACTTTAAGTACTGGAAGGCCGCTATAAGTTCTCCCTGGAGCCTTCTCTTCTTTAGGCTGAACAATCCAAACTCTCAGCAACTGAGCCATAGATGTCATTGAAAGGAATAGTGATGGTGAATGTGATAGTCAATGTTTTCAGGAGGAAAGGTAAATGACAAGAATATAAAATCCTCATACTCTTGTTTCAGTAAATGAAGAAATGAAATGAAGTAATGAGATATAATATCTGCGATGTGCTGTCAAGCACCTGTAAGACCCACTGTAATAACATCAGGCACTTCTTGTGATCTTGAAGTGGCTATCAAAATGTTTACATGTTGTTCCTGTCCTCCTTAAACAGCACTGAAAATAAAGGTAGTACAAAGCTGAAAATATCTGTGTTCTTTACAGGTCCTTGATTTCAAATAATTATACAAACATACACACAGTGCTACTCTGCAATTATCTTTTGACTTTTACACTGGGAAGTCAAACTAAATTAAAACTAAGCCTTTTACATGAAACTAGATGTAACATCTCCATCCCATGCGTGGAAGATCTGAAGCTTAATCTCTGTTGGGCTTTTTCCTAGGACTTTCTTACCTGCTTGAGGATGTGACTTGACATTCAAGTGCTGCTGATACACATGTACACAATTAAGTTACAAAACCCTTAAGTAGTGAACCTTGTCATTCTTTCAACTGAATCGCTGTTAATAAAAATTTCTGTATTTTTCTGGGTGGTCACTCCAACTCAAACTAACTTCATGGGGAGTTAACTACAGAGCACTGACTGCACCTGTTAACAAGCAAACAAACTCTGAAAGCCCAGTATCTGGAAAAAAATACTGGAAAGACACTGGAACAACAACTTAATAAGATTATTTATTTAGTTTGGCTGAGACAATCAATCCAGAAAACATAATCTATAACAGCTTCATGTAAAAAGATACAAAGAGCAATAGGAAGACATGGAGAATAGAGTGTCTCTTGCAAGTCTTGTCTTCCTTTTTTTTTTTTTTTTGATGTAACTGAACACATAAATATTCTCATTTCCACATCCTGAAAAGAATACTACTGTGCTTCACATAGAAATGATGCCTGATGCTTCACATAAGAATAGTTCCTTGAATAGCATGAGTGAGAGAAGCTCTCAGAAGCTCTTACCTAAGCACAGACACCCCCTAACCAGCCCAACGCTTGTAGTCAACAGACTGATGTGATCTATTTATAAAAGCAAATATATCTACTTCTACTGTGATAGACATGCAGTCACTGTGGAGTAACCCAAGTGTGACAATTTCTAATACTGTGCATTAGTTTTGGTTGGTAAAGTTATGAAAGACTGATAGACTTTTGTGTGTAGATGCTGTGCTGCCTTAATGGAGGATGAGAGAGGCATAAGCTAGAAAAATGTGATGCTATGGAAAAATTCTCTTTCAGTAACCTGGCGGAGGGAGTGTGTGTGGATAGTTGCAGGATGATAGTCTATTTTCAGGTACAAAACCACAGTGAGACATCTGCTTTGCTAGTACTGAAATCTGTCATCCAAAAGGCCATGAAGCTGAGGACTCTTGCTGACAGGATGACGAGAGCACCAGATTTATAGTGGTCTGTTGTGACCCAGAGGTATCCTGAAAGGAGCTGAGTTCTCCAAAAAGCAGGACATTGCAGGTTGTTGGGTAACAACTAAGCATATAGACTGGCTAGTTTTAAGATTTATTCTGAACATTTTGGTGTAGGGAAGCCATTTCCATACTGAAAATTTCTCTCAGTGCTGTTGGAGAGAAGAGAAACGGATTGCTTAGCCTGTGCTGGAGCTGCTGAGATAACTGCAGCCAATAATGCAATGACTGCAATGTGCAGACCTGACAGAGAGCAAGAGAAAATTGTGGTGTCTCCCCTCCACACATGGTCATTTAAGTGAGGTGATGGTTAGGAAGGGTGACCTGGGAAGGCCAGAGCTAGCCAGCTCAGTGTCCATGTTACATTGCACTAATCTCTTTAAATCCTGAAACAATGTGCTTGTATTTAAATTGCAAGCTCCTTAGCAGAGGATTATTTTTTGTCACATTTTCCTGTCCTACTGTTGGGTTTTCACATGATTACAAAAGCATCCATCCCACCTGAAGCATATGACTACTGGTCTAAACTGCAGCAGGGCAGGAGAGCTGAGCTTGCCCTGCTCCTCAAGAAACAGAGTTAACAGGATTTAAGGTGCCACCTCCAAAGCCCCCTGTCCCTTGTTCCAAAGCTGCCGCACTTGGTGCCAGTTACTGTGCTGTCAGCCACGAAGGACAGTAGCACTGCTCTGCCAGGGGAGCACATACGGTGGCTGTCCCTGCTTTTCCTGGGAACAGAAGCAATAGTGACATTACACCTAGCTGGGCAACAAGCCAGGCCAGGAGCCTGAAACCTCTCTACCAGGCGTGGATTAGGCTGGAAATTAATATTTGAACTTTACATCTGCTTCCTCTTAAAAATAACAAACAAAAGATCCCAAAACAACACACATTTCTCAGCAGCCTACCTTGTGAATGCTCACTGATAATAAGGCCTTGCTCCTTTCTTTACAGCATCTCATCAACAGTTACCAAAAAAAATCCCAGCTTCCCCTCACTATTACAACTGCTCATTACCAAGTCTGCGTAAATCTGTAAATAATGTGAAAGACGAGGTCTCCAAGGCAGGTGTTTCTCCCTCTCTCCACCTACTGAGTTCAGGACAATAGAAACTGCATATTAAATGTTGATTGCTAACCTGTCTGTATCTTAAAAAGCAAAAATAAAAAGCAGCCCTTAACATTAAGTAGGTATTAGCTTAATAACTGCTACAGTTAGGATTGTTATAAACAAAGACAGAGATGAAAAAACTTGTAATAAGGTTTTCAACAATAGCAGCTTCTCAGTGACACTAAGACATGAGAAAATAAACAACTTCACCCCTCAGAAAATAAATAGAAACGCAATAAATAATTAACTGTAAACCCAATAAAAATGTGCTTGTTAATGTTATCATAAATAAACCCTCAGGTAGAGGACTGCTGTTTTATTGTATGCATGTCAAAAATTGACATTTCTTGGGAGGGGACAGATCTATTGCATATGAACAACCTTTTTTCTTTTTCTTTTCTTTTTTTTTTTTTCTTTCCTCTATTCATCTATAGATGGATATGGCTCAAAGAACCAGCATGTAGAAGAAACATGGATCCAGAGGAAAAAGGTTTAATCAGCAAGCAAGAAATTTGGCAAGGAGTGTATCTCCTGATAGGAGAACATAAAGGCAATGCTCTAATCTGATATGTGGTGTTTGAGGAGGTCTGGGGAATGGCACAGAACAGTGCTAAATAGCACAGAGGTTTAAATGTGGCATTGTGAAATCCTCCATATGACATACAAAACCAGCGTATATTTTTCATCACAAATCCTACCTAACATTCAGGCTTTAGAAATGCACAGGCCCTTGAACTTGCTTTCTTTCCACAGGGAAATAAGTGCGGTGAAAAATTTCACGGGTCATGACAGCAATATCTGGCAAGACTAAAATCTCAAGACAGTCTCACAAACTCCAGCCAAAGAAAATACTGTGGGCTACTTCTTAAAAAATTTGTGGTTTAAAGGACAGAGACAAAAAACTGCCTGTGGAGTTCAACCATAACACAGCCTAGCACCACCTAGATCCAGGCTCAGAAAGAGGTGTCATCACCAGTGCAGAGCAAGTCAGATCTTTCTTACACAATGTGCTACAGCTTGTGAAAACTTTTAAGAGCTGAAATAAGGTCACCTATTTTTTCTTTCTGGAAAATGATACAAATTATGAAAAATTTCTAGTCGGGGTTTTGGAGTTCTCATCTAAAACCTCCAGGGACTGGTTTATACCATATAATAGCTTCTTTCCTTCATCTGCTGGTGGCTAGGCTCATACTGGCCCAAGGCAATTATTAACACACATTCACCCACTCTCTGGGACCTTAACTGGCTCCCCTGCTCTGTGACTATGGGCTGTGAGGATGGCCTCGTATCTTACCTCTTCCACCTCATTGCATGGGTATGCAAGGAGAAAAGAACAGTTCATCCCATGTAAAAGAGCTGCGGTTGTTTTGTTGGTTTGTTTTAAGCAACCTGGTATGCAGGCAAAATTTGTCGCTAGAAAGATTAAAGAGGAGATTTCCTAGAGAAATGGGGCAAGGAGAAGAGATGATCTGCCTTAGAAGTGAGCCTGTTAAAAATCATGCGGCTGGGAGTTTCCAAGGCTTGAGAGGAAATAGAGAAATAAATCCAGCTGAAAGTCAGAGGAGGAAAGTATCAGTGGAGTTATAAGTCAGTTCTTCTTGGGAGCCTGGGCTAGACTGTAAAAAATCCGAAGAAATATCATTGAAATAACGTCACGTGGATTTCTCAGCAACATTTTGTATATACTACTATTTCAAAGAAATGGTTTTGTTATGAGAACTAACCTTCTAACAAGATACGGGACTAAAACCCTTTCCCAAGCTTAGGGAAATTAAAATTGAATCCAATTTTGTGGTTTGGAGCTGTCTCAAATTGAATAGCTTTGACCAGGAAAGGGTCCAGTAAAATTTCTCTTTCCAGGAGGAATGAAGAAGAGCAAGAGGCATGTAGTGCAGCCAGTGCACAGCACCTACTGGCCCATGACAGCCTATCCTAATTGAAGGAAGGAAGATTTCCCATCCTGTAAATAACCTTTTTCCTCCAAAGAGCTTTCTGTCTGCTCCCCAGCACTGCTAGAAATTGTCACAAGCTCCCTAAACTCAGTGAATGATCACAGTGTTCCTGTTCTAGTCAGGGACTACAGGAATTAAAAATGTTCCTCTGTCAAAACTCACATATTTTTAGAAAGGTCAAAACCAACTGAGAGTAATTTAGAATAAATATGCAAGAATATTATTGCTATATTTTTTGTGACACCAGTTAGGCTGTGCACAAAAAATAAGAAACTAAGAAACCATGATACAATCTAAAATCTGTGCTGAATTGACAATGAGACCATTCACCAGTGGGAATATGAAGTTACTACCAGGCTGATTAGGCCTTTATTCAAATACAGTCCCCTTTCCTTCACTGGACTTGATGCTGTCATCAAGGGAAGAAACAGTTAATAAAACTAAAAGCCTGAGCCTTCCTAAGTGAAGCTCACCAATGGCACGGTGTGATCAGAGTAGGTTTGCATAATCCATCTTTACATGCAAAAAAGCCTACTGCAACATGATGCTGATGTTGACTCCTTTCCACTTCTCTCTTGTCAATATCAGGGCCAGACCCAAACTTTCTGGCTCATTGTCCTTTCTGTCTGCTTTACCAAAGCCCTGCTGCACCCTGCCATGAAGGACCTGTTGCCATTAGAGGCTGACATTCTCCTGCACAGCAAAAGCAACGGCCTTCAGAGCTGCCCTGAGTATTAAGGCTGCAGCTGTGGGTAGCCGTGCTGCCAACACCCTGCTTGTCAGCCAGTGGGTAAGAGTGAAGGCCACAAGGCAGGGTGTTCAGCAATGGCTTTGCTAAAATGAGGGGACAGTGTGATTGATGTCTGGCATTACCTGCTCTTCCTATCAATCCCAGGCAAAGGAGTTGCTCTGCCAGAAAATACCTGCTGAACTATCTCTGCATGAGTCAGCTTGGGAACAGTATAACTGTGTCTACTCAGCACTCTGTCCAGGATGACTTTGCTGAGTGCTGCATCAGCAAACACCCTCTAAGGTTTACATGAGCAACTGTTTGGTGTAGTCAGGGCAGATCAGTAAGTCAAACAATACACTGCTGGGAGAACTACACTACTAGTTTTACTTTGAACTAGACACAGTTTGGTGTACTGAACCAAACATCACTGATGTGAATATGGCTACAACAAAGTCCTAATTCAATCTGCCACACTTCAGACATTGAACAGAAGACCTCAGCTTCTCTCCCTGGAGCCCCTCTCTCTTTAATTCACTTCCAAGGAACAGAATGTAACAAGGCTCCGTACTTCAGCATCTGAGCTTAAAGTTTAGTGGTGTAAATCTTGACACACTCCATGGACCTTCTCTCACTCAAAATAGGTTCTGCTAATACTCTGGACATATCACATGAACTTGCTGTTTGTTTTGATGCTTGACCTTCTCCTTATTTTGTAATTAACTTTCTTAATGTTAAAATAACAAACCAGATTAAAAATTATCTCCCTGCTACATTGGGCACTGTTACATCTGAAGGGACTGTTAATAACACAGGAAGCTTTCCAAGCAGCACAAAAGTTTTCAGACTTCCTTTTTTGTTGCTTCTTAAGATTTCTGATAGTCTTTTTTTATCATTATTATTTTTAATATCCTTTTTCCTCCCACTGTCTAACATCCCTCAGTCCTCCTTAAATTTAAAGCATGTGTGTCCTAAATAAAATTTTATGGCAATGCATCTTAACCCAACCTGTGTTTTCATTTTTTTTTTGTTTTGTGGGGTTGTGTTGGGTTTTTTTTTTTCTTTTGTATTGAAGTCAGTGGAATTTTCTTCCATAATTTGTGTTGTTTAAATGGCCATGGGAAAGCAGAGCAGCTAATGAGACACATCTGACACTTCTTCCTGTGGAAGGGTAAGCGCAGCTATGAAGCTTAAGCAGCTTGGGCTGTACAGAACTCATTAACCCCATCCTTTAGAAGCTGTGTGCCACAGTTATTGAACCAGCTGTGAACAGAGAATCTAAGCAGAAGGTCTGAGCTCACTTCCCAAAAGCAGGGCAATGGGCAGGCTCCAACAGAGGAGAAAGCATTCACTCCAGCCACTGAGGAGGGAAAAGATGCAGCACAGCCCTTTTCTCTCACAGATTTCTACTACCTATTATTTTCTTTGGTAGAGAACAATTTCCCCCACCTTTCTTCTCAGCCTCTATGCCCTGACCCCACAGATGCATGTTGCTTTTCTCTCATCTTCTCTGCCTTAGGATGCCTCTCGCAGCATGACTCCTGGCAAAGGCAGCCTCCTAACATTCACATCCAAGTGTCTGTTTGAAAAGCATCACTCTTCCAAACTGTGTAAATAATCCAAGGGTTAGCTGTAGAGCATTTGATCTCTTACCAAGACATTTGTTCCTATTGTCTACTTTTCATTTTGTACTGTTAATATAACTGGGTCCTCCTGGATACAGAGTCTTGCTGGCTTGCTCTTTGCCAAGAATCACAGAGACTGAGGCACTGTGATATGAGTTTTATTCTGGAAGTTCTGATTTTCTACTTTTCCTTTACTTTTTATTTCCATCTCTTCTGATCAACCTGCATATTTATCCTTAGAAAGCTTAGGACAGATTAGGATGGCGTGAGTTAGCTGGGTTATGCTGATTTATTTTAGATAAGAGTTAGCCTGCTGTGGAAGTCCACAGATGTCTGGGGGAAGTCTGTCAGTCTGGCATTTTCAGTAATAAATCTGCTTGAGTTTATCTTCTCAATCTTAGAAGTACAAAGCCCACATAATTCTTTAGATCAGCAAGTTCAACTTGTCTGTTAAAGGACTTGGTCACTCGGTGTTCAGGCTGTGGACTTCCATTTGGATGCTGACCCCCTGAAGATTCTCGCAAACATTTGTCCATGGAGGCACCTGTCCTTCATTTTGTAAAATGAATGCAAAATAGATGTGAAGGCACTGTTTGATATATTCCTCATTTTCCCACAAGATGGCAGACTTTTCTTATGATAACTACATAGTACGTGCTAAAATGGGTAATGCTTTCTGCATATGACAGTAATGCAGCAAGTTTATTTACTCTGTAAAAGTCCATTGCTTTTTTTTTTTTTCGTAATTAGTTCATTTGCCATGGTTAGGTGTCTTAGAGAATGTCTTTCTTAATTTCCTATTCTCCTCCCATTGCCTCCTCTCCCAGCCCACACAGGACCTGTGTCCATGCCAGCACAGGTAGGCTTCCCACAGGTTTGCACGTTGCTGTGTGATGCTTGAAGAAGACATTTTGGGAACTGTGCTCTTCAGCTTAATGACCACTTCATCTTGTAGGTAAAGGAAAAACCACTTTTGGTGTTCAATGAGGCAAATACTTTGAGCTTCATGTTGAGCATAGGGAGAAGAGCAAAGACAAGGGTGTTTCTCATCAAAAGATAGTTAGAAAATTTGGAGTTAGTTTCTAGGGTTTGGAGGGTTTTGTTGTGGTTTTTATTGGTTTGTTTGTTTTGGTTTGTTTCAAAATATGCCACCATTTTCCCATCTGTGGCAATGTACTTGACATACTCCAGGCTTACTGACAAACTACTTACAATCTGCACAGGAATTTTTTTTAATTATTTTATTTTATGGGGTCTTTTTGATGGGTTTTTTGTTGAGTTTTTGTTGGTTTTGGGGGGGTTTTTAAGCATTCTCTACTTTAAATAAAAATAGATTTGAAATTACTTTTAGTTTATCTTATGAAGCATCCACTGGAGTTGTTTCTTTCTGGCTTAATACTCTGTATGGCCCCATGAACAAAAGTTATGATGAATCATTATAGATAAACTCCTGAACTGAGTGCTAGACACCTTAGATGACCCAGGGGTTGTGGCCAAGGAAGGAACTTGATGGAGTGAAATCCCTGGCTCAGCTTAGTTTAGAAAACACCAAAAATAATCATTGTACTAGTGACATGAAAATGCCTACAGGAACTTTCAGAGACTGTTTTTTCATTTGTAGTAGAGAAAAATAGTCTGAATGTTTCCTAGGATAGTGAGACTTTGACACTGTTCTGGACAAGTTATTAACCAAAGTCATGCATATTGAGCAGCCCTGTTACAGCAAGTACAGAACCCTGCAGTAGTGTCAGTATTCAAGAGAGAGCTGTTACATCCCACAACCCCAATAGTCATATGAATAGTTTATTCCATTTTTACCCTCCTTTAATCTCAAGAAAGACCTAATTTTTCCTGACAAAAAGAGTCAATTACATCAAGTGAGAAAGAATGTCCTTAGGTCTTAAAGCCTATCTTGAGTCTTAAAAAGAGGTCTTAAGACATTTTGGTGGAGAGTTGGTTTGGAGACATTTTTTATGTTTTTTTTATGTAATGGAGGTGACCAACCAGCATGCCTCAGACTTTTTTTCCTTCATAGCTCTGTCTCTATGTTATGTAAATGAACAGAATCTTATTGTACACATTCTTCATATGCTGAGTATATCTCTATATTTTTTAATACGTTGCGAATGGCACTATACTTTCATTCTACTCTACAGAGAAAATACAGACCCCACTGATATAAATTTAATAGAAATAATCATAAAATAAGCTGCTAGCCTACCTTATTAACTTAGCTGAAATATTTTCTATCATAAGCTTGCAGCATTGTAAACATAGTAATAAATCTACACAATTGCTACATAGGATTATAGTAACCAGATCAGATGGAAAGAGAGAGACAAAGAAGGAGTTAATGTTTCAGCACCCTACACACTGAATCAATATGTTCAGGAGCTGGAGAAGATGGGCCTAGGAGAAGCAGGCAGCCAATCAGTTGCTGTCTGCAAGTCTATTTTTTTCCCCTCAGAACTGGTAACAAACACTGAAAAGAAGGCTCACCATCAGTGCTATTTGTAGCACTGGTTTTATTTTCTTTTTTTTCTTGCACGCTATGAATTTATCTTTTCTTCCTTAAAGTTTGCTATGGATGCCTTTTTGGAACAAAACACACACTGATCTACTGCAACAGGTTTCACGGTCAGAGACTCAGTGCTGCTTCTCTCTGAGTGGGGATGTCCCATTCCTTTGCCTCTGTCATGCCAGTGCATCCTCTCTCCCAGACAGAATGACTATAGGGCATAAACATCTATTCAGAAATGTTTTACTTGAGCACTTAAAATCCTATTATGTCAGAATTCACATGACTTATTTCTCATGTCCAAATCCTCTATCCTACCCTCTATTTCCCCTGGGTCACTGAAGCTTCATCTCAAAGCAAGTGGCAAGCCAGGAACCTGCAGCACCTTTGGCAAAGGTATGTACATTTTGAGTTGATTTCAAGTAAAGTTTCAGCTAAGCTCATCAAAGCAAACATTCTAATTTGGGAACATAAACACTCTTCATTTCAGTCAAAATGTTAAAACAAAATATGTTAACTTTCCAAAATATTATTTGAAAAAGTCATAAAATATCAGCAGTTCCTCTGGAATGGAAATTGTGATTCACAGTCTGGTCTATCTACAGGCAAAGGGAATCAGTGTGTGAGACAGAGAAAGATCTTCTGAGCAAAATCAAGGAAAGGAATATTAAAGAGCTCTGCTGTCCAAGCCCTCCACTAATGTGGGTAAAATATAGATGACAGTCCATGGTCCATGGAGGACCCCACCCTGGGGCAGGTGGATGCCTGAGGGAGGCTGTGATCCTGTGGGAAGCTCACACTAGAGTGGTGTGTTCCTGAAGAACTGCACCCCATGGAAAAGACCAATGTTCGAGAAGATAAAAGTGTGGGGAGTCTTCCCCCTGAGGACGAAGGAGTGGTAGAAACAACATGGGATGAACTGACCCCTATTCCCTGTCCCACTGCACTGCTGGTGAGGAGAAAGAAGAGAAAATTGGGAGTACAGTTAAGCCTGGGAAGAAGGAAAGTGTGGGGGGGAAAGGTGTTTTAAGATTTTGTTTTATTTCTCATTATTCTAGTCTGATTTGATTGGTAATAAATTAAACTAATTTCCCCCAGAAAAGCCTATTTTGCCCATGACAGTAGTTGGTGAATGATTTCTCCCTTATCTCGACCCATGAGCCTTTTGTTATATTTCCTCTCCTCTGTCCAGCTGAGGAGGGAAAGTAGTAGAGTGGCTTTGGTGGGCACTTGGCATTCAGCCATGGTCAAGCCACCACAGTTACCTTTCTGCTACTACGTGATTTTTCTCAGCAAGCTCTGGAGGAGAACAGTGGTTGTGGAGAGGACAAGCTGCCATTTTTAACTTTCCTTCAAAATATCTGAATTTAAGAGAGGTGGTTGTTCTTTGGGTTTTTGTTTTTTTTAAGTCACCTTAAACAGTCTTTCCTTCCTGCTCTTCTTCATTCTGATCACTTGGGATTTAAATGTATTCAAGTCATGGAGAGATAAAAGAATGAATGTGATTGTAATATCACGTCTCCTGGTCTCTCAAGCACAAGCATCAAGCTTCCTCCTGAGCAGGGTTATTATTTTCAGGGTGGGAAAAGATGGGGAAAGATTTCATTTTCTTGCATGGGGGCCTGTCAGGGACATTGAAAGCCCCTGTATTCCTGTAACTCCTGCACTCGGGCTCTGCACAAACTGGTAGTTCTTGTCATTTCCTGACATTGCTGCACTGCAGTGTCCTTTCTGATTTCCTTCTATGCCTAAACAAGACCAAGGAAAGAAAAACTGTGTAGGACACAGATGACACTACAGGAGCACCAGCAAGAAGACTGGCCTTTGCAGTAGGCAGCATTCACTGCTGTGAAGAAACACACTTTTCCATAGCATCTTTTCCCTAGTTACTAGCCTGCCTTCCAGTGAAACCTTGGCCATTCAAGGTGACTGTGAATGAACTCCATCTGAGAGGCTGCATCAGCTCACTGATCCAGGGCCAGGGAAGCAGAACCAGGCTAGTGGCTCTGCTGGTGAATTACTGATGCCAACACAAGTTGGAGGAGGAAACAGTGGGCTAAATGAGCCAATGAGTTCAAGAGGAGGAGCAGGATGAAAGGAGCAACTGTTAACATCTGCCCTGAGGGATGCCAAACATAGAGTTGCAGAGTTTTCAACCAACACAGTGGGTAGCAGGGGCTTCAATTCTTGCATCCATCACTTGTACCTATGACACTAGACCTCATGATTTCCTTGTAGCTGGGGGAAGCCAACATCCACCCTATCTTGCTGCTTTTAATAATATAAGAAGGAAATACCTTGGTTACAGAATTTTATAAACAAAATACCATAAAGAAGAGTGATTGACTTCTTGACCTCAGGCCAGTTTGAAGGGTGGAGATTTTGATCCATCTTGAGATCTAGTTTTGGCCACTGAAAGGCACTTAATAGAGCAACTAGACTCTACCAATCTGAGTAAATATGGTAGTCTCAAGTGAAGCTCATAGAGCATGAATGATGCATTGGCTTTGTCAGCTTGGTAGAGCATGCAGAGTACTAAATTAAATACTAACTTCTGAGGCAGAAAGGAATATGAAACCTGATTTCAGAGTGCAAACCATCTTTTAATGTGGCAACTAAATTAATGACTTCATTTTACTACTGGGAAGACCTCACAGGATAACCTAATTTTTTCTGAGTTTTCAAGTGCAGGCACCATTCACTCAGACAAATTATTTGCATGCACATTTGGGCAATGCTGTAGCAGAAGATGAATGGATGTAATGGATGGTGGCCATGTGGCAGCCCAGGAACTCCTGTTCCAAGGGAAGAGCTCCAGACCCACACTGTCACAACAGCATCTCAGAGGCAAATCAGAAGTCATTGGAGCAACAAAATGTCAATCCATATTTAAAGTACTATGTTACATCACTGATGTTTTTAAGCTATGTTTAATGCTATGTTTTTCTGGCAGGAAGATGTGTTGATATGTACCTTTGAGAAATTTTGGCAAATCCATTTGTGCTGAGTTGTGTAAAGCTGATATTATACGAACTTTATTATTTGGCTTTTGGCTACTGAGTGAAACAGAGCACACCCGAGTGTCATAATGATTTTTCCAGTGTGACTCCAACTTTGAGAGGAAGAAGACTAAAACTGTGTCAAATAATAACCGTGTCATCACTTTTTGACATTGTGAACATTAATGGCTAAACGACATTGTATTGGGCATACAAACCAGCACTTTCAGACTTGCAGAGAGAATAGATTGCCTAAAGATGGTAATTTAGTAAGATAAATTTGGATCTCAGCTAAAGGCCACAGGAATAATGTAAATGCTAATACTTCTCTCTGTGCATTTCACCTTTAAAGAGTACACATTTTGGATTTCTCTTTCCCTCTGTAGGCTGAGGAATATGCATTGCCATATAGCTTCCTATTGTTCCCCTTAGGTGTGTGGTCTGAGAACTGGTCTAACTACAATTATAGTGAAGTTAAATTAAGTTTTACATCTGAGAAGATATTCCATCTGTTTGGTTTTTGTTTTGTGGGTTTGGTTTGGTTTTTGTTTGGTTGGGGTTTTTTTCTAATTATCTTTCTAGAACCAAGCAAAAAAAAGACAAAGGAAAAAAAAAAAAAAAAAGCAGCCAACATGTTTTGCTGTAGCAGAAAATACTTTGCATTGTAACACCCTTAATGCAGTAACGTAGACCAAAGCCCAAATGCTAATCCAGTCTTTCACTGTCCCAGCAGGGAAAATTTAGCAGTATTACAGCAACCATGGTGAAAATCTTATGAAAGGGAGAATATCTCGTGCTGAAGAAAGTTGCTCTGAGTTTTGAAATTGTTGGGTTTTATGCTTTTTTTTAATATTAGAAATATCCAGGATAATGCAGCAATTTATACCTCTCTGCTGCTCAAAATACATCAATATTCTGCCTGCAACTTTGTCATTCCTGAAACTCAGGTCAGTTGTATGGGAACACCTTTATGTTTCATGACTAGCAATGGAAAAAACTCTATATTTCTATTCCATGGTCATTTTGAAAATTTGAGCATACAAAGTTGAATATCAAAATGAATTACATTGTAATATTTCCTATGGAAAAGGAAATTTCTTTTAAATTCCAGAGAAATAATATTTTATTTTGTTTTGAAAAGGAATTGAAGTGAAGCTCTGTGCTTTCCTGCAGATCACACACTAGAGCAAAACAGACAAGCTACTGCAGTTTGCCTTTGACATCCTTCTTGAAAAGTCAAGGTTTGACCTCCAGGACTGTATGGTTCCTGTTCTATTTCCTTGATAACAGTTTGTACCACTTGTTTCCCTCTGCTAGTATGGTCAAAGATTAATAATAGTCTGCTAGCAAGAGATAATTAGCAGTGTGTGGGCTTAGTTTATTGTGGTTTGTCTTGGTGAGGATTTTTTTCCAATAATTGTTTTAAATTTGATAATCGTGCATTTTCTCATTCACACACACAAAAAAAAAAAAAAAAAAAAAAAAGAGAGAGAGAGAGAAGATCCTAAAGTGGTTTCGATTTTACATGAACATGTAGCCCTAGACATTGTCACTTAAAATCGGTATACTGGAAGAAGGAGAGGACAGTAGAAAAGGAAATAATGGAGTAATCCAGAAAGAGAGATGGATGGCAAGGCATAATGAAAGCCTTATGTTATAAAGTCACTTTTATTTTGGGCAGTTATGACTAGTCCTTCTCTGAGTAATAAGATATGAGAGAACACAGGATTTCTCCTGGATGTGTGGTGTTGACAGGCAGCAGTTATACTTCTTGGAGATGTATAATCTGGAACTGAAAACCAGAATTTTCAAGGATAAACTTGAAACTGAGCAATTAGTACCAAGACAAGTTCCCGACTCCTCACTGCTTATTATACATTTGTTCATTCCTCACCTTTCCTTGTGCAAAATCAGAGATTTGATTCTTTATTATAACTGCAAAGGACCCTTGATTTAATCAGCCGCCACGTGAATTACACAAGTACAATGACAATCACAAAGATGTTGAGTATTTTGACCCGAATCTGGCAAAATCATCAAGTGGAGCCATTACTTCCAGCATGGACACGTTTTCCCTGAAATAAGCATGTTGCTCCTGTACATAAGTCATTTGCTGTGTTGAAGACAGCAGCCTTCAGGAAAGGGTTCCAGGCAAGCAAATACAAGGGGAAGAGAGCAGGAAGCAAGAAGAGTTACTGGGAGCACTGCATAAAACAGCAATTGTGGTGGTTTCAGCAATCAGACAGGCAACCTACCAACAACCAATAACTTGATCTTAGTTTTATGGATGTAAGCTGGAGCACAGGAGGTTCCACCTTAACATGAGGAGGAACTTCTTTACTGTAAGGGTCACTGAGCACTGGAACAGGCTCCCCAGAGAGGTTGTGGAGTCTCCTTCTCTGGAGATTTTCAAAACCCTCCTGGATGTGTTCCTGTGTGACCTGTGCTGGATTATATGGTCCTGCTCTGGCAGGGGGGTTGGACTCTAAGACCTCCAAGGTCTCTTCCAACCCCTGACACCCTGTGATACTGTGATCATTCTCTAGTGTATACAGTTTGCTGTATGATTTTGGAAAGCATGGAGAGCAGCCCTGAAGAGAAAGACTTGGGGGTGCTGGTTGATGAAGCACTTTGCTGAATTCAGCACTTTACTGAATGCCAGCAGATTACATTAAGATATTTTTAAATGAGGAGCAACCTGTTTTGATATGCTTTGGGCAAATCCAGTGGATACTCTGAAAGAAATCAAGAAGAATAACCTCTAACTATGCTGCTGATCTAGTGCACAGCCTCAGACAACTCTAGAAGGAGAATATAAGGTCTTCTTTTCAGGAGGAAAGAGAAGAAAACTAACCCCAACAACCTTCTTATCTGGACTGATGGAAGTAACATGAGATAAAAGTTGAGGTTAAGACAAGTCAGCATATAATTACTGCAGAAATTAACAGGCTAGTTTAAACTGTATCTTCCTCTACCAACTAACAAAAAATGGCACCTGCAGGCAGAACTGTCTATAAAAATATTTTGGTTTACATCAGTTAATATATTAAGTATCACATAGGAAAAATATATGGTTTTGTCCCTGATGAAAATTAAGCAAAAATGCATAAAACACATTGAGACTAGAAATATTCCTACAGGAAAATTTACTAGGTAGATTACTTGCAGAAAGAAAGCACTAAAAAAAGTCTGACATGATTTGAAATTGTGTTTCATCATTTGATATGACTTTAAATTATTTAAGAGTGCTGTGAAATGATAAAGATCTTCAGCCTGGCCTAACTATAAAACACAGCTCTGGAGGCAAACTAGCAAACTGCCAATGAAGTAGAAGCACAGGCAGAAGTTGGGCTAAGGACTTGCAGCAGACTAACAGTGGGAAAATCAAGTGTCAGTTAGGGTGGTGTTATTCACAAAGATAAGGATTTCTGACTCTCTGAGAATGATACCTCCCTACAAAGACAAAAATGAGAATGAAAAGCTTCAGTGAAGTCTCAGCTGGGTATCAGAAGAGGTTCCCATGTTACAATGCTGAGATTTTGTAGGTGTCTAGTTAGGAATCTGCTGGAGAGTATATAAAAAAAAAAAATAAATAAATAAAATCACACAATTCTGGCTACAAAGACAATGGAAGACTTTTACTGTTTGTAGACTGTTTCACTGTGTAACCTTTATGCTTCCATTTCCAAAAACAGAGAGGCTTCAATCTGGCTCTGTCAGCGAGCATTAAAGATAACTTGATTCTAACCTCTGCTACAGTCCTGCCTAAAAAACAAGTGACAGGTTGACTGACAGAAGAGAAAAAGTGTATCTGACTTTGAACTGCAGCAGTCATTACTGCACCAATATTAACTAAAGATGAAACCAGCAGCACTGAGAAAAATGTGAATAAGGTAGGTATGAATTGCACTGCAGATCGAGTGAGCTCCTAATAAAGGTACACAGAGCAAGCCACAGACATCTATAGAGCCACAGACATGCACAGTTACTTAAAGGCAGTAGAACTGAAAACAGACCTGATCATCCTTGTGGCCCTCCTCTGGACCTGCTCCATCAGGTCCATGTCCTTCCTGTGCTGAGGGCTCCAGAGCTGGACACAGTATTCCAGGTGAGGTCTCACCAGAGCAGAGCAAAGTGGCAGAATCCCCTCTCTCCATCTGCTGGCCACCCTTCTCTTGATGCAGCCCAGGATGCGATTGGCCTTCTGGGCTGCAAGCACACACTGGCTGCTCACGTCCAGCTTCTCCTCTACCATCACCCCCAAGTCCTTTTCTGCAGAGCTGCTCTCTATCCCCTCATCCCCCAGCCTGTATTGATAGTGGGGATTGTTCCAGCCCAAGTGCAGGACCCTTCACTTGCTCTTGTTGAACCTCTCCAGCTTGCCCATTTCCCTCTGAATGACATCCCATCCCTCTGGTGTATCGACAGCACCACTCAGCTTGGTGTCATCCTCAAACTTGCTGATGGTGCACTCAATCCCACTGTCTATGTCACTGATAAAAAAAATATTAAACAATACAGTCCCTGGTACAGATCCCTGAGGGACACCACTTGTCACTGATCTTCATCTGGACTTTGAGCCTTTGACCACTACTACTTCAGGGACAGAAAGCAGGGTGAGAGAATGTTTGCACTCACAGAGGTGCAGGCTGTCGGGGCTGGGGACACAGGCATTTGCAGGAAGCTGTTGACAAAGATGGGGTATGGTGGTCCAGAATGTTACACAGAAGAAGATGGGAGATGAAGTGACTCTGAGAACAACCACCATCTTTGTTGACACACTAGTTTCAGTCACTGGCCTGAGCTAACTGCAAGTCAGTACCACGCAGCTCGGGGCTGCTGGTCAGTCACCAATTGTCACAGCAGCAGCAGTTGACCTTAAAGCCATAAATGGGCATCAGCACCTATTCCTTAAGAAGACCTTGAATATAGCTAAGAATTTTGTCTCACTCTCAGGAAGATGCTTACACCTGTCCTTGTTGCTTTTGCACATTTAAGGGCCAGAGAGGGAAAGAAGGCACATTTCCCAATTATTTTCTTCTGCCTATAACTGGGTAAGCTTTACTTTGTAGTAGTGTTACATTAACACTTGTTGCCACATTAAGTGATCTGCCCTTCTAAGGAAGTAAATTTTTTTTTTTGTTGTGGTTACTGGTGTATCTCAGTATTCACTGCAGAGCACAGCAGTGTTTTTAGCTAAAGGTAAGTATTGCTGCTGGGGACTGAGAAATAATTCTTTCTTGGGAGCAGCTTAAAAGCTTTACTCAAAGTCCATAGAATTAAACAGAAAAATGTCCAGGTGATAGGCACCCACTCCAGGTGTTAGGAATGCTGATGACTTATGATCTTCAGATGTGTTCTGCCTGGCCCTCAGCTCTTGCAGATGCTGAAAGTAAGACTACAGCAAAGTATTTAGTATTAAAGTGGTTGCTGATATGTTGATGAATTGAGATTTCTCCATAACAAAACTTCATCATCCATCTATAGAGCATTACACTGCTCTGTGGTGACCTTTGAGTAATTAACACTTGTACCCGTGTCTCCCTTCTGCCTTTTAGATGGAGCAGAACCAGGAAGGCAAAAAAAAAAAAAAAAAAAAAAAAAAAAAAAAAAAAAAGGGGGAGGGGAGAATTAACTTCTTTGAAGCATGGGTGTTCTGGGCCAGGACAAAGAGGGCTCCTAAGCACCTTTAATTGCACCAATCTAGGCACAGTGGAAGCTTGTTCTTTCCAAAGTTGCCCATGCTGAGTTGTTCTTTTTTCCCCCTAACAAAATGTTCATTGTCTGTATTGTTCATTGTTACTGGTACAAAACCTCATCTCAGAGCTCTTGCAGCTTTTGCAACTTTATCAGAAATTTTCATGTAACTGGTGTTGGGTTGTGTAAGGTAGAACTGTCAGAGCTATGGTAGGAACACTTAAGTTTTTAAAGCAGACTTTGCTGGCATACGGTTTCTTTTGACCACCTCTATATAGCATAGTCTCACCTAATGGAGTTTTTCTGGATCTAAACAGAATGGTCTAAGACATTACCAGGCTGGAGATTATGAGATGCTGTGAAGGATCACACAAGGACCCAAATTCCACTTCAGAGTAATAGCAAGTAGATTACTAGCAAAGGCAAGTCATAATCCAGGTGACTTTACAATGAATTGGATTAGAGACATTTGCAGATTCTCTTTGTGAAATGGGATGAAAGTTCATGTTGAAAGGCTAAAGAACGCAGATGGGGTCACTTTTCACACCTTTGCAGTTACTCCTGAAATGACTGTTACACACACCACCACATACCCCACTCAGATAATAAAGCAACTGCAAATTACATAGCAGCTCCACCACTGGCTGCCTTGTGCTCCTCACATGCATGATGGGGCACTGCTGAGAATTGACCTTCACTGGTCACTATGTACCATTGACTTTGCCTGACCCAGGGGTTTCTGCTCTTAGAAGGGAGTTCTAAAGAAGATATAGAAATTAATGAAAGTATCAGCAAATCCTTGGAAAACCTGACAGGTGTCTGTCATATTTAAGATGTAAAATGCACCTTGCCAGGCTTTTTGACATGCTCAAATATGAACAATTTACATTGAAAAAAGGAAAGAACATTTCATTTAGAACAGAATGTGTGGGCTGGTACCCAAAAGCTGAGAAATCAATTATTGTACTACTCTTGTAGTTCTCTTCAGACCCAGAAAATTTAGAGTGCAAGCTGGATATAAAAAATTAACAAATTTTCACATAGAAATTTAAGGTAAGACATTTAAAAAACTTAAACAACTGTATAGAAGATTTATTCAAAACATTATTCAGGGAAAATGTATCATTGTCGCAGAAATAGCTTCCTGGAAAATATTTTTTCCTCCTCTGGAAGCACAAATATTGAAACTTTTTAAATCATAATCAGTGGTGATTATCACCACTTTGGTTATGAACAATCACCTTGGATTCTGAATGATCCAGTTAGTGTATCTGTTTCCCTTATCTGTCTGACATAACCACACCTGCAGCGTGATGGAAGCATGGCTTTGTGCAGTTATTGTCTCTAAAGAAATCCTTATTTACCATGGGATATAAAATTTAAATCACGTTCTTTCTGACATACACATCACCCATAGTAAAAGACTGGAATCACAATAGAGGAAACAAATCTTGTCATAACGGTTAAGTAGAGAAACCAACCTCCAGCTTCAGCTTTGTGACTCATCTTCATTTCCCAAAACCATTCCAAATACAGAAGAAGGTGTCAAGTTACCAACATGATGAGAAAAAAAGAAACCTTCAAACCTCAAAGTCAAAAGAAACTACAAACTAATTCAAGCAGCCTTCAGACTTCTCTTCCAGCCTAGCCAAGCTGAGCCTATCCCAACACCTTAATAGTTGGGTTTCCTAATACTACAGATTTTGCAACTACACTGGGACAATCGCATAAAAAAGACACAAGTTATTAAAAACAAAGCAGTGTGCAGTAATGGGAGACAACTTCATTTTTTTAACAGAATGGTTTGAATAGTTTGAGTTGGAGGGGACCTTAAATATCATCTAGTTCCAACCATCCTGCCATGGGTAAGGACACCTCCCACTAGACCAGGTTGCTCAGAACCTCATCCAGCCTGGCCTTCCAGGGAGAGGATGAGGCATCCACAACTTCTCTGGGCAGCCCATTCCAGTGTCTCATCACCCTCATAGTAAAGAGCTTCTTCCTAATGTCCAATCTAAATCTACCCAGCTCTAGTTTAAAACCATTGCCCCTCATCCTATCACCACATGCCCTTAAAAAAAGTCTCTCTCCAGCTTTCTGTAGGCCACCTTCAGGCACTGGGAGGCTACTATAAAGTCTCACCAGAGCCTTCTCTTCTCCAAGCTGAATAGACCCAACTCCCTCAGCCTGTCCTTAATAATTTGTTTATTATTGAAAAAATAATAGAACCAGTCAAGTGATGGAATTATACTGGGCACATACAGTTTCTTCTAAGTGTTTACTTTTGACAAGTCAAGTGTTTTCATGAAGACAAATTGTGTCATGAAGAATGTTCAGCTCACATACTTATGTTATATCTTAGAATATCCATTAACATCCAGGTTGGAGAAAATGTCCATGTTCTTGCACTAACTTGCTGCTAAAAAAAACACCAAAAAAACTCAAGGCAGATAGAATGCAAGACACAGCAGAATGTTCCCAAGAGCTGAGGCCTGTGTGGTTTTGACTTGGGCCAGCGAAGGTCAGATACGAAGGCCCGAAGAGTCCTTTGTGCGCAGCTTGGATTTTCTGGTTAGAGCTGCTGCCAGCCAGCAACTTCCCTGCAAGTTGAGGAACTCACAGAGCAACATCAAAGACTGACAGAGCTTTCAGTAGCAACATGAGCTTGTCAAGGACACTGCTCTGGATGACATACCTAGGGCTATTTTAGCAAACAAGTATAGATGAACACACAAAGTACACAGCAGCCTCAAGAAAAATCACCTGCCTCATGTACAGCATTATGCATAAGATAGGTGCTATTGCAAATATGCTCTGCAGAGCTGCATAAAACTCAATGCAAGCTATCATATATTGCTTATAAAATAGCTTCAGCGTCATAATCAATGAGAAACACTTTTCCTATTCTTATTCCAACAGAATTTGCATCATAATAGAGCACTGAGGCCTCAATCAGGAAGGTGACTCTGCTCTACCAAGCCCTGAACAATCTGGGGATAATGGCGCTTCCTCAAGTTCAATTTTAGGTGCAGTGAAATGTTATAATTAGGACATAGGAGCTATCAAATAAACCTGTGTTTAGAGAAAATTGTCTAAATGTATTTTCATCAAATATACAGGAAGCAATAGGCTGCTCTTAAAGCTTGCCTCACAAGAGGTAAATGAACCCATTGTTTGTATAATGAAGATGTCCAACACATTCTTTGGGATAATAAACTAGCACTCCTCAGTGGAAATCAAAACATATTCTTCTGTGCAATAATACAGGGACCGCTGAACTGAAAAATGGCTCAGGCACTAAAACACTGGCCCCTTCCAGGTCTCTTCCCTTTTTCTGGAAATCAGATTAGATACTACTTCATTTTCCCAGGCTCTAGGCAGGTTGCAGGAAGAATCTTTTCCCACTCTTGTTTATTTAGTTGATTACCTGTTTTTGCCTTTCCTTCCTTTCTTCAGCACCTCCAGGGCTGCTTGGGCAAAGGGAGGGAAGCAGCATCCTGAGACATTTCTTAGCAAGGAGTGGCCATGTCCTGGAATTTGGGTTGGATGGGTGCAAGCAGAAGCTACTCCTCTCTGTGTGGGTTGTTTTATTTTTTTGTTTTTGTTTTTGTTTTTGTTTTTTTCCTTTCTGATAGCCAGACAATTTTAATCTTTTCAGTGGTAATGATGTGTGCAAGGAATGCTTTTGTTGTTTATTGAAGCAGTTAAACCGTAATTGCAAGGAGAGGGTAAAGGAAATGGCTTTTACATATACTTCTTGGTATCATTTCTATGCTAATACTCAGATTGCTATGTTTGAGAAAGGACATATATATATTTATATGGGAAAAAAAACCCCAACACTCTAGCAGAGCAGGAAAGGTGGCTAGGGAGAGTGATGAAAGAAAAACATCTGTCAGTCTGAAAGGGTGGGATTAGCAAGACAAGGTCTGAATTATTTTTTTCCCTGGACACCTGACATGAGAAGAAGATCTACTACATAAACTACATCCCAGTTTCATAGTTTGACCGCAAGCCAAAACAGCCTGTTGGGTTTCTGTGCTCCATTTGGTTTGCTGCCACAAAGAGTACGGCAGTCAGCAAACATCCAGCAACTGTTGACTTCCTCCTCTGCAGCAGCAGCAAGCTGTTTTATGGCTGCATCAGCAGATGGAGGCTTTCTGGCATAGATGTGGAGAGACACTGGAACTATAGAATAATATTTTCATTATTTTGTCACATAAGCATATTTAGACGCATATGGGGGGGTCACAATCTAGGTCTGTGATCTATTAATTAATGCAGGACATGCTGAAGTGAAGGGTGGGATTAATTTTGTTTAGGTCTAAATATTTGCCAGGTACTCACCCTGGACTCATTTTATACTTGCTGGACAGAAATGGAGATTTTTAGGGGGCAAATAGTCTTGATCTGTGTAAATGTCTCCTTGAGTATAAGTGAATTAGTCAGTGTCTTTTTCTCTCTCAGCCTCACAGGGAAGTTAAATAAAGAGCCTAGACATAAGTACCTATGCTGTAAACAGCTTAGATGAAATCCCACAAAAGATGCCTGGACTTGACAGAAACATGATACATTGATAAGGGTCACTCCTGCAGCTACTGGTAGCCTTGTCTTTGTTGCTCCCTGGTGGAAGGGTTATAAGTAGTAATTCTCAGGAAGAATTTTCCTGAATCCTAGCAAAAACAGCTACCAAAACAAGTTGGAGTTTATTGGGCAATGCTTTCTCATTGCTAGGAAAAAAAAAAAAAAAAAAGAAAAGAAAAATAAAATAAAAAGTCTTGGCTTGCTAAGCTTTTCAATTTTGTATTTTTTTTCCTCTACAATGTCTTAGATTTGCTGTCACTACGAAGTCAGAATTTCTATGTTCTCGTTTACAAAACTGAAGACACATTTAAAGAAGGAAAACAAACCCACTAGCACTCATACTCAGAATATAGCTTAATCTCCCGACTCAGGTTGCTTTTATATCTTTTGGGGATTTGAAGCAAGGAAGAGTAGCTGTGCTGGACTTACAACTCCAGAGAAAAAAAATACTATTTCTCCAGGTTACCACCTAAAAGACTGAGATCTTATCCTGGTGTCTTCATTTCCATCTTTGAGGGATATTTTTATCCCTCCTGAATGCAAATGTACTTCAAAGCCTGTTTCAGCCCTCTCTCTTCCCTTGTTTCTTTCATAATTATGAGGTCTTATGGTCTTTTAGCATCCTAAGAGAAAGGTAATGAGATATCTTTATGTTTACTTGAGAGTGAATCTGATATGAATACAGGAGGACCTATAATACCAGATTTTGCATCCTGTTCAATTATTTTTTTCAGAAAGTCAGACTAATTGCTGATACGAAACTGGGAGGGGCAGCTGACACACCAGAAGGCTGTGCTGTGATCCAGTGAGATCTGGACAGGCTGGAGAGATGGGCAAAGGTGAACCTCATGGGGCTCAATAAGGACAAGTGTAGAGTCCTGCATCTGGGGAGGAATTACACCAGCCACCAGTGCAGGTTAGGGTTTGCCCTGCTGGAAAACTGCACTGCAGAGAAAGACCTTGGAGTCCTAGGGGACAGCAAGTTATCCATGGGACAGCAACGTGCCCTTGCAGCCAGAGAGGCCAATGGCATCCTGGGATGCATCAAGAAAACTGTGTCCAGCAGGTGTAGGGAGGTTCTCCTCCCCCTCTGCTCTACCTTAGTTAGGCCACACCTGTAATACTGTGTCCAGTTTTGGGCTCCCCAATTTAAGAGAGACAGGGATCTACTAGAAAAAGTCCAATGGAGAGCTACGAGTATCACAGGATATCAGGGGTTGGAAGGGACCTTGGAGATCTTCAAGTCCAACCCCCCTGCCAGAGCAGGACCATATAATCTAGCACAGGTCACACAGGAACACATCCAGGTGGGTCTTGAAAAATCTCCAGAGAAGGAGACTCCACAACCTCTCTGGGGAGCCTGTTCCAGTGCTCTGTGACCCTTACGGTAAAGAAGTTCCTCCTCATGTTAAGGTGGAATCTCCTGTGCTCCAGCTTACATCCATTCCCCCTTGTCCTGTCACAGGGCACGAGTGAGAAGAGGCTGCCCCTTTCCTCTTGATACTCAGTCCTCATATTTATAAACATTTATCAAATCCCCTCTCAGTCTTCTCCAGACTAAAGACCCCCAGGGGACTCAGCCTTTCCTCATAAGAGAGATGTTCCAGTCCCTTCATCATCTTTGCAGCCCTCCGTTGGACTCTCTCGAGTAGATCCCTGTCTCTCTTGAACTGGGGAGCTCAGAACTGGACACAAGGTGAGGTCTTACCAGTGCAGAGTAGGATGGTTAAGGGACTTGAGCATCTCCCCTTTGAGGAAAGACTGAGGGAACTGGGCCTGTTTAGTCTGGAGAGGAGAAGACTGAGAGGGGACCTTATTAATGTCTATTAATATCTGAAGGGTGGGTGTCAAATGGAAGGAGCCAATCTTTCTTCTGTAGTGCCCAGCAATAGGATAAGGAACAATGGGTATAGACTTGAGCATAGAAGGTTCCACCTCAACATGAAGAGGAACTTCTTTACTGTGAGAGTGACAGAGTGCTGGAACAGGCTGCCCAGAGAGGTTGTGGAGTCACCTTCTCTAGAGACTTTCAATACCTGTCTGGATGCATTCCTGTGTGACCTGTCCTAGGTGATCCTGCTCTGGCAGGGGAGTTGGATTTGATGATCTCTAGAGGCCCATTCCAACTCCTTACATTCTATGATTCTAATTCCAATTATAATTTTACATTATAATAATTTGTGAAACATGTGTCACAAGTTTTCTTTCATCACCAGCAGTTCTTGGTTACAGGTCATCAGGGCTTTGTATTGCCAACATGTGATACATTAGCATATACTACTCTTCTGGAATCATCACATCACACATGACCAGGACAAAATCTGTATTAATTAATTTTTACAAATGTGTTCATTCCACTTAAGCTCAGAAAAGTTCCTGAGAAAATAAACTCCCATAATGTCTACAAAGTAATTTCATTCTGTATTCATCTGTAACATTTTTACCCCCCCTTTCCCTGAGGTACAGGGAAGATTCTGCACCAATGTAGGTATCACTTTATTTCTACTTCTAAATTTCAATCACTGTTTTCTGTCCACCTCACAAATGGTGTCAATAGGGTCACCTGTGTTTGATCACTGGAGGGAATGCAAGTCCTTATCTGCATCCTACACTTTACTGGAAGTGCAGGCCTCCTTATCAGGGTGGAAGGGATGAATCCTGTAAGATCATCCTTTTCCTGATGTTAATGAAAGAAAGGTCAGTGTCAGCAATTGCTGATTAAGTTTAGCAAAGTGAGGAAAGGAGATTAGCAAGATTGAGCTTTGTCACCTCTCGCTTTTTGGTTCAAGTCTTCAGTGAATGAAAAATCATCTGTGCCTGATTAGAATTCATGTCTGCCAGAAGGTATTTCAAAGAGACTGTAACCTCTGCCTGGCTCAGGCTGAGGTAAGTGTTGAAAATCCACCTCTCATTACAGCCAGTTCAGCAAAGACAAATGAACATTGATGAGTTTGAAAGTTTACTGGTCCAGAGAAAGTCAAGGAGAAACTTTTCCTTGGAATTTAATGACAGGTAAGGATTCTGAAGGATGCTGTGTTTTTGACTACCACTTCTCTACTAACTTCCATGAATAACACATGAAAATGGTACAGAGAAAACTTTCACAGAGAATGGTTAGAAGTCCAGGATTTGTTTTATTTTATTTTAATTTGCATTATCAGGGATAGAAACCCTGTTTATCTCATTCAGGAAAGAGACACACATTTTTTGAAGAGTGTGAAAGGTCAAGTATCTCCTTCAAAGAAATAAGAATTCTAAAGAGGGGAAAAAAAACCTGCCAATATCAGAATATTAAGTCTGTAAAAGTGAAGCTCGTTTTTCATAATCGGTGGTATAACAGTTTATCTCAGAACAACACTTTTAGGGCAAATATGATATATGGTAAGAGTGGGAATGGAAGCCTGTCCATCTGAGATATTCTGCATGGTACTCAAGGGATTACATAGTAAATTGTGCAGCACAAGAGACTGTTTCTGTACCTTACTTTTTAGGTACTGACTGACTGTAGAGTCATAAGAACAGAGGACTTGGGGGGGGGAAGGCAACATTCTGTTTTTCTTGAAAGAGACCTCCTTTTCTGTCTGTAGGTTCTAGAAATTTGAACAACCAAAGAAAAAGAGAAACTTGAAAAGAGCAAGACAATATCTTAGTTCAAGCTACTGTTGTAACCTGTCCGTTATTTGTACATTTTTACTTAACAGCAATTGCAAAGTAGTCAAACCAAGCCTCAGAGAATAAACACCAAGGTATTTCTTAAGGACACCTTAATCTAACTTAGAAGTAGTGCTGCCATATCTCACAAGCCAATCGGTATACGTGCATGTGAATACTATGCACAAAATACAAGTAAGAAAGATATTTCAGTGACTTGAGCTAATCTCTTATTCCAAACAAGCCTATAGCTCTGGTGACACCACAGTGGGTACTTCAATGCACCCACCCTATCTCTCACCTTCAAGAGCTGCTGATGTGATTCCCTTTCATAAGGAGAGGGCAGAAGAGGCAGCAGAGAAGGAAGGCAAGATACCAAGTGCTCTTCAGATTCATGAAATACTGGTTCCCATAAAAGCCACCTGGAAGGTATGTGCTGGGATTATTTTTGTTACTATTTCTGATGTTAGCCTGGAGCATTTCCCTATGCTCCTTGTAACCTGCAAATGGAGCAGAGGTAGGAGCATCTGGCTACTTCTGCTGACAGTCAAAGCCTGTTTGATCAGCTTTAGAGACAAATGACATGACCCAAACAGGAATCACACAACAACCACTGAGAAGTTTTGAGACCAGATTCTGACAAAAGATTCTGTGAACTAAAATTCTTTAGAAATAACTGCTTTTGTTTTACTGATTTCTTTCTCCTGTTTCCTTGCCTGTGACTGTACTGTTGCACATTACATCAGCTTCTCTTCTCTGTGTGCTTTATATTTCAAATGGTCACAGATCCATAACTCGGGTAACCAGTTAGAATAATTCACTATTTTTCATTTACTATGTCCAAAAAGCTGTATCCATTCATTCTTAAACAACAGCTATGTAACAGGAAAGCTGCATGAATATTACCGTAAGTAAACATCTCCACAGGCTTTAAAATGAGGTTTGGATGGTTTTTTGGTGTTACTAAAAAAAGGCAATAACGTCACACTGCATTAGAGAAATCCTTAGGAGGAAGCTTAGGAGGTCAAAGGTACATGCAGATTACAGAAACAATGAGACACATTCACAGAGGAATACTCCATCAGTCTTTTCCTGTTCCTTCTCTCTTCTCTCTCTACCCTGTCAGGAATGTTAGGCTTCACTTTGAGAAGTAAAAAATACTTCCTTTCAGAGAACAAGAGAAAAAGAGTAAACCATGCTAATCCTGAATATCTCTGTACACTCAACTGTCTGTGAAAGGATGTGAAACCCTTCACTAGGTTGCAATTACACTACCTTAGAATTTCTCATTTGCATTAGATATAGTGTATTTAATTCTAAACCCAAAACTTTGAATAGTATCTTTGGAAATAATGAGAAAAATTAGTAATGTGACAGAGAATGCTCTTTACTGCAGTTTTGCAATTCTTTGGAGTCTATTGTCCCCAAATGACCTATTTATCTGCTTTGAGCTAGGAATGCGTACAAGATGTGGCAGGGTTTTGGCCCGATGGGAATGCTGATCTCTGAGAGCAGAACTTTTTTTTTTTTCCTCTTTGAGCTAACAAGAGCATTTTTATCTGCCTGCCTCCATGAGTCACGCAGTGATTCTAAGTTACTCCCCTCTGGGAACCAGAGGCTACCAGCTCATGTGTTTTACTGCACACGGTAACTCACTTGCACTCTCTGGAAAGCTCTCTTACACAAATAGCTTTGTTGACAAAGGTCCCAATTCAGGATTCTACATTGGTTTCAATGAGATATTTAATATTTAAAGTTCAATATTTGCTAAAGCACCTAGTAAAATAGAACTTAGAGAGAAAGCCTGTCATCTCTGTCATCATTTTATTGACTCTACTCCTCCACCGGTTCTCCTGTCCCCAGAGATACTATCTCAGCAATGCTGTCAACATACTTCCTTTCTTTCATTTGTGCGTGGTATGGACTCTTCTACACAAACATCTGTGTTCAGTTAGTAGAATGGCAAAGCAGGAGGGAAGAAAAGCAAGCAAAGACTTCAAAGCTCAGTCAATTCCTCATTTTTCTATTCTAGCAAATGCCTAGTTTCAGTCACTTTCTCTAGGACAGAAAAGGAGCCAGCATAGAAGGTTGTGCTTGTTGCATGGCTCATCTGCATCAGCAGGAAACACAAGCACATCAGGCGACATACTTCACTATCCTTTTTCTGACAGAGTCTAGTAGCAGCCATTTAGAGTAAAACCAAGACAAACACAGAAGAAAGGTTTGACTGTTAAGTCTTCCTATTCTTGAAAATAGGCCCACTGGGACTGGAAATTATACCTGCATTTTTAGTAAACCTTGGATATTTTTTCCTAGAATAAGCTTCTAGGAGACCTACTTTGACCAATCCAAACTTCACATACTCTGATTTACCCTACTTTGAGAAAGCCTTTTCAGTACACACAGAGTTGTGAGTAGGAATGTAGAAACGGACAAGTCTTATTTATCTGTGAACTAGTCAGGATAGGGATCATATTGACTACCTCTTACCTCTTCAAAACCTAGGTGGCCTGGTCTCAAGATAGTCACAAATGACCATCTGTGGGGAGTGAAATGTGGTCTTCCTGGAGCACATTCATTCTGTAAGAGCAGCTCAGACAGCTGAGGTGAATCACTTCCCAAACACATGCCTGGTGCTCTGGGCACTGTTGAAAGCCCCAGACTGACTCCTAGATGGCTAACCCAGTCAATCAGCAAGGGCATTAAATTCTCCTCTATTAGTGGATACAAGCAGACATTTCCATGTATAGATTACATGTATCTATAATTATATTCTTGGCAGTTCTTTATCTTTCTAATCCTCTTCTGCAGTGATAAAAAACATTTGGTCTGCTACTTAGATGAGAAGTTTGGTACACATGCAAAGTGAATAGGATGTAAATCAGCAGAGGATGTAGTTCTTCCAGATATGCAGCCCTACGTAAATGGAAGGAATTAAGTAACCTGGATGGGAAAAGATTATATTATGTGGTAAATCATCTTAGACCCTACAATTTTATTTTAAAGACCCCCACCAGAATTAAAACAAGATTTTTATTCTGCTTCTTTCCATAATAAGTTCCATTTGAAAGAAAAACATGAAAAAAAATTCTAGTTTGAGCCCATCCAGCTGTAGATTCCTTGTCATGTAAGGTTTTAGGTAACACTAAAACCTAATTCTCTATTACTGCTACACTGGTACTTAGTTTATCTTTCAGTACAAATTTTAAAACAAATGCCAAGCAATTTGTTGGAATGACAGAAACAATACAAATGAACCTTAAGTGAGATGTTCTTTATCAGCTGCTAACAACATCTATCTATTTTTCATCTCAGAAATTATGCAGGTAAAACTTTTGATATACTTAAGAAACTTTTAGGACACCTGACAAGTATAGGGAATAAAATAAATAAATCAGTCAAATTCAAATTACACCTACACTTACCATTTTAGCTATTTAAAGGATTTCTTTTTCTTCTAAATGGTTTTATGCTCCACATACTATGCAGATTTTAAAGAGAAAATGATCGGATTTTCTTGGACCTTCTGACAACTCCTTCAAAGTGAATTAAAAACATAAATCTCTGACCACTTCTGTGTTGGCAGCCAAATAAATAAGTAGTGCAGCAGGATACAACACCTGCAGATGTATTCCTTCAAGTTTGTGGCTCTCTTCCACAGAACAAACATATTGCAAAGTTGCTGCTACAGGTGTCCCATAAAATGCTTGCCTTCCCAGCTCCCTTGCCTGCTGAGGAGGTGTCAGGGGTTTCCACTCCACACCACAGCCTAGGCTCAGCCAATTGTACAGATGAAGAGCACCAAGTACCTCGACCATTCATAGCATGGGTGGCAAGCACAGTAGCCTTCTTCCTTGGGACAGTGTGCAATCACAGAAAACTAGGGCTGTAAGGGAGCTCAGTCTAAATAGCTAGCTTATTCATCTGCCCCAAGGCAGGATCTACTGTACTACTGCAACACTGACAGATGTTCTTCCAACTCTAATGTTTTATTAAAAGCTGCTGGTAACTGGCACACCACAACATCCATATTATTCCTGTTTTGCTATACTTTAGGCAGTACTTTTGAGCAATACATTTTGCTGGAAGCTTTATCACCATCTTTCCCAGTGCAATTAAAATTACATTTAAACAGTCTTCTTAAGAAAACCCACTCATTCTGAGGAATCAAAACTCCATTTCCCTTTTAGCACTTCTGAAGAAATTTCACTTTACTTCAGCAGGATGTGGAGATACCAGGAGGATCTGCCAGGTTCCTCAATGGTCTTTTTTTTTTTCTTGTTTGGGAAGGAATTTGCCTTACAGAGTACCAGAAGAGGGTGGCTGCCACTCCAGGTTATCAACTTCAACTACTGATAAATGCAGGTTGTTTTTATTATTATTATTTTTAAGGTCTTCTTTGTAAAATACTTAACTATTGTCTAAAAATAAATAAGTTCTATTCTTCTAGAGAACAGAAACTTTAGAAAGGTGCTAGTATCTCAAGCAGAAATCTACAACCAATGTGAGTATAAATACTCATCACCCCCAGTAGTACAATATAAGCAAGAAACATATTCCTTAAAAAAAGAAAAAACCAACCTACCTGAGTAGTTGGCCTTGGTGCTTCTGAAAGCAGCTTCTACAATGCCAGACACAAACATAGTGCTTATTAATTGGGCAAAAAGCTTTCTGTCTTTGTGGGGGAGGTGTAGAAATGTCATTGGAGAATTGTGTCCTTGCTGCTTCCTAACTGGTTTCTAGATAGCTTCCACCTGGAGCCCAGAAGGTAACCACTCCCTGCCCCACTGCTTTGCTGTGGAGGCTATATTGGCTCGCTGGTACAAGATTTTTCTACATAGATAGTAGAACTGGGGAGATAATTAAGGTGCTGCTTGGGCTAACCGGACAATGAAGATGTGCTTAGTGTAAACTCTGACATCACTGTACTTCATCAGATCCATTCAAATGAATCAATGCCTTAAAGTCATAATCTTCTTTTCTATCTGCTTTGATACCATAAACCTTCTATAACTTGTCAACTTGTCCCTATAATAAGCCTATAATATTTGACTCTATAACTGTATAACCCTATAAAATTTAGCTTTCTAGGAGACAGAAAACAGTAAGCAATACAAACCAGTCAATTCCAAGAGATACCAGTGCATTTTGTTTCCCTTCAAACCTCCCTTTGCAATTAAATACATTTTTGTTTCAAGCAATCACCCCTTGCACTGGGAAAGTTGTTGATTTCCACTTCAGGGGCAAGGAGAAACGTAAAGAAAAGATAGGAAATCAAGCAGAAATTTTATCTGCTTGGATCTGTGGTGTCTAATAAAGTAATTAAGAGCATAGCTGGTAGCAAACAGTTAGAACTAGTTTTCAGTGACCCCTGCAATCAGAAGCATGGGCAAGGAAGGCAGGAAGGGGAAAGAATCTAGAGGTTTTCAGCTGTCAGTGGAAAATAAATTGGTTTGCTCTACCCCTTTACATTAAGTTGTCGAGTGGGCACGACTTATGCTCCCCAGACAGCAATGCAGCCTGCAGGAAAACAATGATTTAGACACTTTCTATTTTCCCTCATCAAAATCTTAATCTTCAGAATTATTTACACAGAATTATTGTATCTTCAGCATTATTATTACACATTTGCTGCAAAAGTCACGAGAAGGGAACAGAGACAACAGCCGGTTAGAGACCCAGGCTATTGGAAAACACCTTCATGAAAATGTGCATACATGCACACTTCCTCATTTTTCATTCAGTACGTGAAAAAATATTCATTGCCTCTAAAAGTATAGTGTGATGCAGCTTTTGATTAGTATCCTAAGCCAAAACAGTAAGGGAGGCAATGTTATTCTTTAACACTGAATCTACTGACTAAATCTTGCATTCTGACCAGGAAAACTTTGTTGAAACAATAGTGTTTTCAGGCTGTAACCTTAATTAGAGTAAACAAATGACACTGACTTGTGAAATCCACAATTATGTAGGGAATCCTTGTAGAAACTTCATGTGAGCTAGGATCAAGCTGATATGTCAAGGTGGCATTTGCCATGCTGTGTGCTGCCTTCCAGGAGCTGCCTTAACCCTGAAAGGCAAGGGGCTGACCACTCTGAACATAAAGTTAGTGGAAAAGGAAGCATTTAATTATATCAAAACCATTCACAGAACAAGTACAGAAGCAGTAACCTGTTCATCTAAGTAAACCTTTACAAAGATCACTTTTCAGAATGAAAGCAAAGCTTTCAGTGGAACAGCAGGAGTTGAGCAGGTTTGGAAAGATCAAAGGTAAGGGTGCTAACCAGTTGTGATAGGTGTCCATGTGAGGTGGGTACGTGCTTTTGTAGGAACTGAATTGACCTAGAATTTCCTTTAGTGAATCACTAAACTAGCCATAGGTTCAAAGAAATGACACAGAGGTAAAATTGTCTAAGTATGTTAAAAGTCCTAGAGCTGTTACTTGGACTTTGGAATCTTGTTTCCAGTACAAGAAATACAATGACTGAAATTTTTGAGTTTTAAGACCAAAAGAGAAAACTCTAGTAATATAACCCAATCCCTACCATCACTTCCTGCTGCAAAAGTTTTTATTGAGGTTGAAGCAAGTAATCCTTCCAAAAACCTCTATGACCTTGATTTGGATATTTCCAGTTTACAGGGTACCCACTCCGATCAACAGATAACTTATTTCAATGACCAGACATTCTCACGGTTAAAATCAGTATGTTATCATTATCCTGAACCTGCCTAGATTTAATTCCCATTTATTGATTCTTATTGCATCTTAATCCATAAAACTGAAGGGTGCTATTCTTATCAAATTCTGTTTTCCACAGTGAAATTTTAGTATATGTCCTGGCATCAACTTTGGAGGTATCTTCAATACTGTTAGAATGACGTTGGCTGCTATTCATGATGTTCCTAACTGGAAGGAAACTAAGAGATCAATGAGTGAGTAAGCAGCTTCTGTAAGTCAGTATGAAGTAAACCCCAAGAATGTTCCAAGGGAAAAAAAAAACACAAAACCAACCAAACAAAACCACAAACAAATCTAATAAATCAAAGTGACATTCCAGTTCAGCTTTATCAGAACAAAATAACTGATGCTATTAGGCTGCCTATAACTCTGGGTAGCTACTATTAATCTAAGAAGGAAGCCAGTTGCCTATTAACCTCAGGAATAGCAGCTTGAAGTGAAGGCTTCTGGGGTACAAGACTCCTTACCCTGAAGCCAGCTGCCTGGGGAAAGTGTCCTACCTGCTGAATAGCTGGCCACTGACAGCACCTGACTTAGGTTAGAGGTAGTAATGAAATAGTTCCTGTGTTGTTTCAGCACTGGGTAAAAACAAGAGACTGCCTGTCTGTTAAAGTACAAGAAAAGGGCTTTGAGTTATGGAAAAAAAAGTCTGAAAAGCAACAGAAGCTGGTGTTTATCAATTTTATTTGTTATGTAGCTTTGTTGTGTATCCAAGTAAGTATTATGTCCAAATTTCAGAGGCATTTCGAAAAGAAAAAATAAGTTAGTTAGGTAATCTAATGGGCAGCACTTGAGAAGATCATGAACTATCTCTTATAATCATTCCACAAAGTGAAACCTTAATGAAAAAACAGATCATTATATTAAACTTCCATCTATATTGTGTTAGATGTTTCAGGTCAGGAAAAAACAGTACTATTTTTCTAAAGATTAGTTTTGCAGTAGAATAAACAGAAGTTTGTCTTAGAAGTTGAGAATTAACTGCACAGAATAAAATATAAAGTACTTTTACCTCAGGAAATCACTTTCATATATAATAATAGCACCAGATTTGCTTGCCTCTACTCTTTGTCCAGTACTCACAGTCCTTCAACTTTTATGGCAAGATGAATAACAATGAAGCTTTTTATTTATTTTCCAATTCTGGGAATCGGGTAAATAGGTGAACATAAAACCTTTCCTAAAACATTAGTGGATTTCTTATATTGCTAATCGAGGAGCAATGGTTGAAAACATGACCAAAGTGCATTTCAAGAATCAGCATAAAAAGGCGATTTAAATTATTGTTATAGATTAAATTAAAAAAAAAAAAAAAACCAAACCAGAACATATATATAGTGGGCCTGACTCATGCCTGTCATGGGTGAGACAGAGCAAACACCACCCCACAGTGGATCTGGATACTGGCTTCTGTTTAAGAACCAATTGTTTGTTCCACATGTTTGTACTCTCTCACCAGCACTATCTTCCATATGTCTTGACTTCCCTCCCCAGATGGGAGATCCCTCCTGGCTTGGGAAGTTCAGGCTGCAAGTCAGGCTGGTTCCTGCTGTGCAGCTTCTTACAGTTGTCAATCTGCAATCTTACCAGCCAAGGTACCTGGGCATCCTCTATAATTTACCCCTGTTGATCTCCCTCATTTCCCAGACCTTCCTTTGGCTGGGATGTTTGGACGTTCACACATACACACAATTATCTGTTGCCTATAAAAAAACCCCTCCGAATTCACAGGGTTTGGGGCTTTTTTTGCCAACCATGATGATTATTTATTTAGCATTTGTAATTGGACATATTGCTAAGCTATTGAAGCACCTCAGACATTTTCAGAAAAATCAGTTAAGATATTTTTCACCAGGAAGAGCTGCCTCATCTTAACGAATCAGTACTGGATGACTTGGAACAAATTGAGAAACCAACAGCGAAAAACTACTCTGTTCAAATTATTCTAAAATTGAAAACATTTCAGCTGTGGAACTGCCATGATGTGCGTTCTATAGCTTAGCATCAACAAAGTTCTAGAGGAAGGAAATGTGGCAGTATGGCACCAATCTTTAACAAGGGCTCCCAACCAAAGAGAATGAATAGTAAATATGATATATGTATCAACATAAGTTGTTTGGTGAAGTCATCCATCATACGGACAGAGGCAATGCTCAAGTGGTCAGTTTGTCATCCTCCAAAAAAAGGTGGCAACAGTGCTCCTTATCAAACGTCCTTCAGCCCTCTCAGTTTGGAAGGAAAGATTCCCTTGAGGACTGGCAACTGATTAAAAAGTAGGAAAGGGAGCACTGAGCTATATACAGTCAGTTTTCACAGTGGAAAGGCAGTTGTCATAATCCTCCTAGGTTCAGTGCTGGGATGTGTATTCTTCAACATAAAAATAAAAATAATGAAAAAGGCTAGACAGTGACATGATAAAGTTTTCAGAAGATACAACAATTTCTGGATACTGAGATCTAGTGCAGCCTACAGGGAACTGCTGCAGAAGGACTGCATGATGTTGAATGACCAAGCAATAAAACAGCCGATGAAACTCAAGGACAATGAGTGTAAAGTAATGCATGTGTGGCAAAAAAAATCCAGCCAACCAACCAAACCCCACAGCCCTGTACAGACTTGCTGATAAATTGTAAATTAGTCATTTCCATTCAGGAAAGAGCTCTTTCACCCACAGTAAATGCTTTTCTGGGAAGATCAGCTGGACTTTCCAGTAGGTGTCAAAAAGAGAAAACCAGATGGTTTAGCTAAATAGATGTCTCACTGCTGACACAACTGGGAGGCCTCACTCCCCCTTGCCCCTTCTTAGTTCTTTCCTTCATTCCTCCTTCTATCCAGCCTTCCCTGCTCTTTCCTCCCACATCCACTGATCTCAAGTTCATGACCCCTCTATCTGGCTTTCTGACTTAACTGACTATAAGGCAAGCCAGCTCTACTCACCACAGACAAATAACACTTCTTTTTATCATTATTTAAGTGACTTTTCTGCCATTTCAGTGAATAGGCTTACTGTGTCTGGATGAGCACAATAAATGCACAGGCAAGCTGAGGTTGATGTATCCAGGAGCTGGGGATGCAGAAGCTGAAAGAAAGAGCAGGACCTTCCCCTCTTGGTAGTAGCAAGCTGTTATTTTGGCTCAAACTGTATTATGAAACCATAAGCTGGTGCTCATTTCTAAGCATCTGCTACAGGGTCTGGACAGAAAATTACCTAAATTAATCTTGATTCTGATGCTGCACTGACATTCTTACATTCAGTGAAACAGACTTG
Organism: Megaceryle maxima; assembly: GCA_024605025.1. Taxonomy (NCBI): domain Eukaryota; kingdom Metazoa; phylum Chordata; class Aves; order Coraciiformes; family Cerylidae; genus Megaceryle; species Megaceryle maxima. The sequence continues at coordinate 8,522 of JANHGN010005226.1, read as the reverse complement.
GAAAGTGATATGGGTAGTTACCTTCAAGCAGTGTAGACAATTCTGTGAACACTGTCCCAGAACTTCAGTAGCCTTCTCCCTCTGAGTAATCATTAAGGTAATAGCTCTTCCAGCTCTTCTCCCTGTTCAATAAATCATGAAGAAATTTAACTACCAAAATCTCTAATAAACTTTATATATATGCACAGATATTTTTGGATCTCACAATTCTCTCTTTGCTTTAAAGTGTAATACACCCATCTTTGCTGTATATTTTTTTCTTGAGCACAGAAATAAACATGTTGCTATAGCCCCGGCAGAAACGTTGCAGCTGAACTCGTTCTGCCATTTTGGAAATGAAATGATTTTGCCATTATCACGAAGTCCCATTCGTTGCAAAACTTGTCAAAGAATGAAATGCTTTAGGGATTAATTACATGCTCTGAGTCATACTTTTTTAAGATACCACAAAATGGCATCCAAGAAGTACTCAGAGATGAGTCCATTTTAATGTTTGAAATCTTACAGCCTGAAAAGAGGTGACTACCTAGAGACAATCTTGATCTGGACTATGTCTCTGCCCTAACTTGATATGGAAAATCCAAGCATGGAAATATAGTGGCCAGTCATTGAAAAAGCTCCTCAACAAGGTCAGTTAAAGAATGCATAGTTCACAGACATTACCTTATTTTCCTTCAGGACATAAAAATGCAGAAAAAAACCTGCACAAACTTGAGTGTTTAGACTGAAGAAAGCCCAAGAAATAAAGAGTCTCTGCTCACACCAACTCATGTGTCTAATAATAAGCCATCTTGCATTACTGTATCTGTGATACACAGTAAAACTCACAGGGTCCACACACAGGGCAGCTAATGAAGTACGTGAAATGTGAACATATCCAACACTGAGATTTTTGATTGCTTAGTCCCCAAAGAAAAATGAAATATTTAGCAGCTGTTGTTGATTAACACATTTTTAAGTCAATCAAATTTAGCCCACCTTACAAATACTGGCTTTGGTACCTTAGTGCTTCTGTGTGATTTTTGTACCATTTCTTTGCTCTGGAATGCCTACAACCATACTAATCAAAACATCAAGAATGTAGATGTATATGCTTGCTGAGACAACTTGGCATAGCATTGGCCAAAACTGTTTTAAGCTGTGTCACACTTCTGGCAGCATAGCAGTATCTGTGTTAAGTGCAAATACAGCAAGGCCTATATACACCAATTGATTTTGGTGGAGGAGTCCACAGGCCGCTCTCCAGCCACTCATCCCCCAGTCTGCAGCTCTGCAGGGGGTTACTGTGGCCAAAGTGTAGGATCCTACACTTGGTCTTGTTAAACCTCATAGTACTGTCCTCAGTCCATCGACTCAGCCTGTCCAGGTCCCTCTGCAGCACCTCCCAACCCTCCAGCAGATCGACACTCCCCCCAACTTAGTGTCATCTGCAAATTTACTAACGGTACACTCGATCCCCTCATCCAGGTCATCACTAAAGATGTTGAATAGAACTGGGCCCAGTACTGATCCCCAGGGGACACCACTGGTCACCGGACACCAGCTGGATGCAGCACCATTCACAACCACTCTCTGTGCCCAGTCATCCAGACAGTTTTTAACCCAGTGAAGGATACACCTGTCCAAGCCATGGGCTGCCAGCTTTTCCAGAAGGATGCTGTGGGAGACTGTGACAAAGGCTTTGCTGAAGTCTAGGTAGACCAAATCCACAGCCTTCCCCTCATCTACCAGAAGGGTCACCCAGTCATAGAATGAGATCAAATTGGTTAGGCAGGACCTTCCTTTCCTAAACCCATGCTGCCTGGGCCTGAGCCCCTGGTTGTCTAGTACATGCTGATTGATGGCTCTCAGGATGATCTGCTCCATAACCTTGCCAGCCACCAAGGTCAGGCTGACAGGCCTACGGTTTTCTGGATCCTTCTGGCCCTTCTTGTGGATGGGTGTCACATTGGCCAACCTCCAGTCATCTGGGACCTCCCCAGTTAGCCAGGACTGGTGACAAATGATGGAGAGCAGCTTAGCCAGCTCTTGTGCCAGCTCCCTAAGCACCCCAGGATGAATCCCGTCCAGACCCATAGACCTGTTAGGATCTAAGTGGCACAGCAGGTCACTACTTCCTCCTGGATTTCAGGAGCGATATTCTGCTCCCCATCCCTACCTACCAACTCGGAAGCCCAGTTGCCCTGAGGATAGTAAATCTTTTTGTTAAAGACTGAGACAAAGAAGGTGTTGAGCACCTCGGCCTTTTCCTTGTCTTTCATTAATATGATGATACAGCTCTGCCCTGGCTCCCACCTTCTGTTTTCACTCCTGTCTTTACCTTCAATATGTAAAGTATATGATCAAAAGTGAAAAAGATAAGCACAAAGATTCCTCTGGAAGTCTATTTAGGCATTAAGATCCATGTAACTGAGAACTGAATTTTGGGTCAAGGATTCAGAGATTCACAACTAGGCACTACCTAGGGTAAACCCAGTCCTGAAATGACTGTTTAAAGTCACAGAAAAGAGTTTGCAGAGCAGTGTAGCATTCCTTAAGACAGGTAAGTGATTTAATTCTCAATTTGCAGTTAATTCTAAATTTAATGAAACTTTGCAAATTAGAACTTTCAAAAAAAAGCATCTGTATAATTTGGCAGTTCAGCATATGGATGCGGGGGAAGGACAGCTATTTTCTATGTCTAAAAGCTGATAGCAGAAGCTGATTATGAAATGTGTGTCTGAATTGTTAGTCTAAACAGAGAAGATGATGTTGGTTTGATTGTGGGTTGTATAGGAGCTGTATCCAGAAGCAAGTGGGAGGATTTGGTGCCCAGCTCTGCATTGAGATATCGCAATTAACGTGAAACAAGAGTGGTCAAAGGACACCACCAGACAACAGATAGAAAGAAAGTGTTACCCACTGATATAATTTCTTCTTGCCTCCAAACATCATAATGCACATAAAATAATAAATCTCTATGGAAGTCTGGAAGGTTGGCATGACTCTAAAAGCCCCAATGTCCCTGGAGCTGTAGGCTTTGTGGTTCTCTGAACCCTAATCTGCACCCTAATGGGATTTTGGTTTTGAGGTCCCATCAGCATGGGTGGTTCAGATGAGAAAGATTTTAACATTTTTTTAATACTTACAGATACTCCTTCAATCCCAAAGTTGTCTTTCCTCCCCTAAATGGATCAATAAGGTAAAAACAGGCTTTGGTCAGCCAGACGAATTGGTGTCAGGCTCTGTCCTGGGCGAAGCTCTGCCAGTGTTCTCTGTCCCAGGGCTGCCTGTGGGGAGCCGCTTGGGGCCTGGTGTGTGTCCACGGCCGACTGCTGTGGCCGTTCATCGCTCTGGGCAGGTGCTCCTTTGCATGGGTTTATTTTTTATTTTATCTCACCCCATCTCTCTCTCTGGACATTGTCAGCCTGAGTTCACCTTTTAAACCCCACATAATTGCTTCTCTGGCCAGCTGTTTCCAGAAGCTTCTGGGGCCTCTGCCAGCTGCCTTCAGACTTGCTGGCTGGGGATTGTGAGGCACTTTGAGACAGACAGGTTCTGGAAGGTGGCTGGGGCTGCCCCCTGAGAACGAAGGGCCCCTACAGAGGGGCAGAGTGGCTTGGAGAGGGCAGCAGGGTGGTTGTGTGTGCTGGGGCTGCTGGGGGAGCAGGGGATGCAAAGGTGCCTCAAAGCTCTGCCTGCAGGACAGTGCAGGCCGAGGGAGGCAGCAGGATGGCACATTCACCTGAGGCAGGGCTCAGGAGCAGTGTTGGTGCAGTGCTGTGCTCCTCTTGGCATGCTTTTGGCAGCCCTGTGGCAAGTGCAGCCACCCCCAACAGACAAAAAAGACAAAGCAAACAGGGTTAGTTTGGTGCCTTGGCCAGAGTCTCAGCCATTAAGGCCTGGCACCTCAGGGCCAGGATCCGTTCATAAACAGCTGTGGGGTCTGCATTTGTCCATGTTTTGTCTGGGCTTGTGCCCTCAACCAATCAGAATGACCACAGTGCACCCCTGACTAGGGTATAAATGGGGTTCTGCCTAAGAGCCAGATGAAGTGTTTCTTCGCAGAGAACCCCTACCACGAATGGTAACACTAACCCTACCACAAATGGTAACTGGATTTGCTGCTTGACATCTTATCCAGCTGGGTGGGATTGATGAGAAAGGTGAGGAGGGAGCAATGTTGGTGTAGTGCCGTGCTCCCCTTGACAGGCCTTTTGCAGCCCCAGTGTCACTGCAGCTGTAGGCTTTGTGGTTCTCTAAACCCTAAGTGTAACGTTAACTGAAAGATGATCCTCTGTATATTTTTTAATTGCCATGATCATTTATCTTTGATGGCAAGCGAGTGAGGCTTGTTGCAGAGCTAACATCATTCATATGATCAGAGATAAAATGTTTTTGTGCACAGTCACCTGCAGGTTCTCAGAACCTGACAGCACTTCTGATTTTTTCCTATTATGTTAGCAAGGCTAGTAGAAAGTGCTGCCTCTCCTGCTTTCCTGGATATACTGTTGTGTATTTATCTACTGTAAGGAGTTACAATTAAACTATAAAAAGGGTGAGGCTTGGGAAGTTCCTATACCATTAGTGTATAGCACAAGACAAAGTGTGTAACTGCAGATGGGCACACAAACTTTTCCCTTCTTAGCTTTGTTTAAGGAACACTTCTTTTATAGTTTCACTCCCCCACTTACTGGATTCAGTGGATGTGACCCAAATTTGACAAAAAGAAGAATTTTACTTTGTAAAATTCAGATGTCAATGTCAGGAGGAAGAGAAATACATTCTTAAATGAATTAAGAGTTCCCAGTCAGTGCTAAGCTAAGCAGCCCACCTCTTTTGGTGTCAGTACAGTTATGGCAGCTTGTCATGTGAATATGATTCTTCTGCTTTCTCCAGACACTGCCTTATAAAACTAATTCATGAATAGAGTGACTTATTCTAGCAGCAGTCATTATAATTCTTCTCTGAAAGTAGCCACACAACATTTACCACATTGTTTGAATGAAGTGACTTCCCACTGGGGCAGGGAGGCTAATGACTGAGATTAAATGCTAAATCTAGGGCACTAGCAAGCTGAGAAGAGGAACAAAAAATGAGAGCAAAAACTGAAAAGTTAAAAAGTGAATAATTAGTATAAGCACAATCAAAGATGATTTGCCTGTTTATTGCCTGCTGATCCCATTTCTTTCTGACCACTGCAAGAGACCACATGCTGTGTCAGTGCAGATGTATCACACTCGGCAGTATGTTTATTGCCTCGATCACAGCCCTTTCTCATTGCTGAAATGCATGCTATGAAGTTGTCTTCAAGAAACCTCTAAAAAAGCCCTCCCTAAACATGCACAATGGGATAAGAAACCATATTCACTTCTCCTTTATGACTGATTTTCCTTCAACCTTTGTCATCATTGAAGGAGATATCAGAGTAGCTGATAATCTCAAGCATCTCCTGAAAGCTAATACTTGTCTTTCCAAAACAGTCCTAATCTCTGAAAACTGCTATCAAAAACTGCAGTAAACCAGCCATCCATCCATTCTCAGCTCTTGTCACAGTAACTCAGAAAGATATATAGCCATGCTGAAATGTGTTGAAAGCAAGCCATCTATCTGCATACAAAACTTGCCCTGTTTTCATTGTCTGAAACAACGCCTACTTCTATTTTCTTAGTTGTTTTGTATGTGTGCCTATATGTGGCTTTAATAACACTTGCTTGAAATGGGTGTAGAAGAAAAGATATTGCAAGCCTAAGGCTGGAATAATGCCATTGAGCATATCCATCCCTTCTGCCCCAAAAGGCAAACTTCTTAACAATGTGGTCATTGTGAGGAAAGTGTCATATTTTAGGACTTGGTATGTTTTGTATATAAAGAGATTTACAAGATTTCATCCAGTTTCTGTTCTCTCTCTCTTTCTACTCTCTTGTCTACTGTTCTAATGCCTCCACCTTCTTCTCCTTTTTGTTCCATAAAAGACTAGCTTTTCCTGACTACTTTCTCTGGATCTCTTGAGCTAAATCTGCTTCTAAAATATTCTGATAATAATTTATTCTGAAAATAATTTATAATAATAATCATAACACAGTATTTTACAATTTTACCCTTGAATTTAGCTCTTGATGCTGGCACAGAAGATCTCCAAATCCTTGTTTTAAAGAAATAAAGGTAGAAAAGCTATCAAAAATAATGGCAATACAATGCCACTGTTGTCTTTCAGGAAGAAGCCTGCTGCAGAGAAGCAGGATTTGCCATTTTAAGGGACAACTCATACTGTATTTTTGGTAAGAAAAGGAACCACAACCGTCATAGCATAACTACACTGACTTCAAAGCCAGCCAGAAGATGAATTATAATTTAGTCCCACAAGAAATGCATTTGAGAGTTATCCTCACTGTGCACAACCCAGATGTCCTATGTCCCTTCCCTGAAATAAATACAAGTGTTCTATTATTAGCAAAGGGCAGCAGCAGCGGCAGCATCTGACAGAGCTAGGAAGGGAGCACTGGCAGAGCTAGAAAGGTAGTGACTGTAGCTGAATACGTTTGTTAAGCTCACCAGCAAGCCTGGCCAGGACTTGCACAGCTTTTGGGACTAGCAGCCTGTAGGACCAAGCTCCATAAAGTTGCAACAACAAAGCTGTTCTGTGCTTATTTAAGCACAAATCTGCCTCTGAGGCAGAGTCTGATAGCTCCCCATGGAAAACTTATTTACATATTTGAGTGATACATCACTCAGTTATGTGAACATTTCTCAGGACTGTAAATCTGGTAGCTAGTCTAAAGCTGTGGTCCCATTGTGGTTTTTTAGCTTCTTCCCTGATACAGGCAGAGAAAAATTTAAATAGATAAACCCTACTAAAAGAGACTATTTCTCTTACTTCAGAAGAAGAAACAGTAGCAAGATAAGCTGTAATTTTTCATCCAGATGGTGGAGAAGTTTGTGACTGTTTTTAGCTCTTGGACCACAGACCACAGGCTTTGAAGACTTGCAGTTCCATGCACCTCTCCCTTTGAAAAATGAAGAAAAAGTAATACTGTTTTTCTGTCTTCTAGTCAACAAGGTTAGTTTCGGTCACTGAAGCAGTGCAAGTCTAGGAGACCGCTGAAGTCCAGTCAATTAGAGATTTGATAATCAATAGAAAGACTTTTAATATCAAGTTATGTGAAATGGAAAGCCAAGGTATCCATTAAAGCATAGGACTCAGATCTTATAGGAAAGGTCTCCAGACATCTGTGCTACAGATACTTTACACTGTATTGGAGTGGGGGGCTCTGACATATCTGTATGGGATTTATGGGAGAGGAATTGCATGGGGTAAGAGAACTGATGTGGCAGTTTACCAGCAGTGGAATTCTGTAGAAATGCACTTCTAGCAAAGGGATAGGAGCAGACTCTTCCCCCTACACCCTTTGCAGGAACAAAGTTTAAACAATTTTAATTTTGTGTGTGTGTGTGTGTGTGTGACTAAAATGGAAACCTGGACAGCTGTGATTCAAATGCAGACTCAGAAGCGTGGCTGACAAACCTGAGTGTTGTGGTCCTCAGTGGTGCAACAGCAAAGACTGGCCACAGCAAGAGCAAGTACTAATACTGCACAATACAAGGCTGTACCAGCTGCCTTCTTGTCAACAGAGACATTTTTAGGTTGGAGTCCTTTTGGTGGAAACTCTCAACAGCTCCAAAATGTTGGAAGAGTTACCAGAGACCCTTTATGCATCTGTACAAATATGGACCTGCTGCAAATATTTCTCTGTGGAAGTGTATTTCCCTGTGGAAGTGTATTTCTTCTTATACTTAGAACAAACACAGAGGACAATGAGCCCTACATGAAGCCATTAGCATTCAGTGCCATGCCATATTGCTCCTCTGGAGTTCAGAGGGGAAGATCATGCACCTTTCTTATTGCTGATGACTTGTTTCCAGCAAGGATACTGCTGTTGATAAATTACTCAATAACATTGTCCAAACCCCCCTGCTGCATATCTCTACTCAGGGCTCCTTCTCTCCCCGTAAAAGTGTAGCCCCTGGGACGTGGGGCAGGAGAGCTGACAAAACAATCAGATTACTGCAAGATGTGGGAGAGCAGGTGGAATTGTAAACAGCAGCAGACAGAGAGAGGAGACACACAGAGGAGACACACAGATGTGAACAAGTAGCTTTTGTTTCCAGCTACTAGCAGAGTCCAGTTATTCTGGCAAGATCAAAATTACAGCTAAGGCAGACAGAATCCCAGGGAATCCATTATTACCAAAGAAAAGAGGAATAGGCAACAGCAGTCTGCGAGCACTTCTGTGAGGTAACCAAGAGTTGACTGGTGACAGATTTCACCTGGTGACTTGACTGGAGAGAGAGTCTGCTTTGTTGCATTTTTGTCCTCCAATTATTCACAAAAAAAGCAGCAGGTGTTTAGCTAGGAAGAAGCAGTTAACGTGGGAGAACAGAATAAAATATAGAGATATTGTGTGCCCAGAGAAGGGCCATGAGGATGATCAAAGGGCTGGAGCACCTCTCCTATGAGGACAGACTGAGAGAGTTGGGATTGT
>JANHGN010005225.1:34357-44477 GCA_024605025.1 Megaceryle maxima | reverse complement strand
AATATTGAAATCAAAGCAAAGTGATTACAAATTTAGTAAAGAAAAAAAATTAAGAGAAGTAAAAAAAAAAATTAAAACTGAATAAGCTAAAAAATGAAATTAACTAGTTAACAAAATTATGAAAAAAAAAAAACACAAAAAAAAACAAAACAGAAAAAATAACTTAACTAAATACATAAATAAACAGACAAGAAGAGAACACAAAGAAGTTCCAGTAATTAAAATAATGTTTCAGGAACTGGAACTGGGGAGGAGGACCCTGGAGATGTTTTATTTTCTATTCAAGACAGCTTTTCTGCTAGTGCAGGTACATTGTCTACTGTCATTTTTCCAGCTGCATGGACCAAGTGAAATTGCTTCTCCATGTCCCTGAGCATGCCTCTGATGTATAAGAGAGCAAGTCAAATGAGAACAGATGGTAAAGAGGACAGAACTTTCTGCCTGGGACCATGGTATATGTATCTTGTGAGTGAGTCCATGGTGGTATGCAACTAGAAAGGGGCAGAGAGATATTTCCCACCCTAGTGCTCTTGCTGGAGAGACACATCTCAGAGTGGTCTGGCTAAGGATGTTTTTATAAGCCCCTTAGTTAATGTGCTGCTATGAAATAGCCACAGTTGCAATTTAGGGTTTCTAATCAGTTGTTTCCTTCCACAGCATTTTGGGAAGTCTGTACTGATTGACTTAGCTGGAGAGGAGTGGGCAGGCAGGGATAACGAGTTTCACACAGAGAAAGATGTGAGAATTCAGGGTTAAAAGCATAGCCTGACTCACCCAAAGAAGCCATCCAAGTATCCTGTTGGAGATATCTGCTACCATAATAAAGTCTTGCAGCAGAACACAGCAGCTAGTAACAGAGCATGGGGAGAAAATGGAACGTTTGTATTTTGCAGAAATAATCTGGCAACTTTTCCAAACTGATACACGACTTTCAAAGGAAATTTAGTGAAGACACCATTATTGACACGAGAATATCAGTCAGAGTCTTAGGAAGTGATTAGGACTTTGGTGGTCTCACTTCCCACAGCAACTGGACTTTGTTCATTAGAGTCTTGCTAAGCCACTTTTAACTGAGGAATTCCTCTCACTATATCTGAAAAGGCAGGATTTCACTCAAAAAGTTTTCCCAAGTTTTTGTTAAAACTTTGAGATACTCCAGTAGACATTTCCAGTGTTTCCATATCTTAATTTGCAGTGTTACACACTTCAAAAATGCCTGGCTTTCCAGAAATGTGCTAATAATCCACTGTTAAGGAGTTTACTATTTGACAATTAGGAACAGAACAAACTACAGTTCTAATATCCTTTAGAAGTCTTGTTCTAGTCCACTGCTCATGAAATGAATAAGCATGTGGTATATAAACTTCTCCCACACATACCTCCACTGCCTTTCAAAGTAAAATGGGTTGTAAAATAATTTGGAGCACCAGACAGAAGGAATTAAGCTTATTTTTTGGGTCTTCAGTTATGGTGTAAGTTTTCAAGATGTCCTGGGTTTGGCTAGGATGGGGTTCATTTGGAGGGGGCACAGCCAAGATAGACAACTGAACCAGCCAATGGAATATTCAATACCATGCTGATGTCATACTCATTATATACAGGGAGCTGGATGGGAGAAGGGTGTTGAGCTCGGGCAGGTGGGAGGCGGGCCAGGCAGCAGGTTCCAAGTGGGGAGCAGCTGCATTTTACGTCACTCACTTCCTATATTACTTCATTAGCAGTATTGTTATTACTGTTGTTTTCTCTTTTTGTGTGTGGGGGGGTGTGTGTGTTTTTCTATTAAACTGTCCTTATTTAAACCTACAAGTTTTTACCTTTTTCCTCCAATATTTGTTCCCATCCATGGAGCAGGGAGAGGGGTGAACAAGCAGCAGTGTGGTGTTTAGCTGCTGGTTAGGCCTAAAGCCAGGACAGAAAAACAAACCTGCTGTTTAAGGTTTATTTAAAAAAAGCATGGGACTGCTGATAACAGCATTTTGTGGGTTTTCCTTTTTAAACTTGCATTGAAGCTTCCAAATTTTCCTTTCTCTCCTTTTCTCTGTTTGCTTCACAATGCCAGCAGCAGAAAAGCATCACTGCTGCCACACTTCTTTCTCCTTTAGCCATCTGATGCCATAAAATGTCCTTTGAAGGTATTCTCATGACTCTCAGGGGAACAGTGTTACGGTGTGCCAAATGCCACAACTGACTTCACTGCCTACCAACCATTAAGAACTCCTGCTTCTAATGGCTTCCTGCATGCACAAGGAGATGAAAATGCACTGGTAATGAATGCTCTGTCATTAGGACTACCAAGCAGAAGCCTCTGATCCAATCTGTTTTAGAGATTCATAAACATTGACTGTCTCTGTTGACAGCTTTTCACTGTTGTCCTGGTTTGAGTGAGAACAGAACTAATTCTGTTCAGTGATTTTACTTTTCAGTTCAGTTCTTCTAACTAACAGCACTTTCTGAAATTAGCAGCCTGTCTGCTGCTGATAGTGATAACACCCCATGTTTACAGTTACTACCAAGGACTGGTTTGCAGACCAAGGCCACTGCTGGATCTTGTGCACCACATTAGGGGGTGAAGGAAAGTGAAAGGCTGCACCTGCAGGGAGGAGTGAACAGGACAGGTGACCCCAAACTGACCAGTGAGGTATTCCAGCCCATATACATCATATTTGGTATAAAGCTGAAGGATCTGGAGGGTCTGTAGCTTGCTCTCTCTCTGGGGACTCCCAGGCTCTTCTCCCCTCTTGGACCACTTTGCCAGCTTGGCTTGGCTCAGGTCCTCTTCTGGTTCCTTCCTTGATCCATTCTGCCTTCGATCCCAATCAGTGTGTTCCTGAGTCTGGTACCAGAATCCAGCTCCTGAACACAGCTCCCATCTGCTGTGAGGCCCAGTCTGGGACTCCCCCAGTGCCTGCTCCATAGCATCAGTGGTGATGGTGATGCAATTACCATCAGGGGGGTTGGGTTTGATACTGGTTTTGTATATACTTGTATGTATTCTATTTTTATTATTATTATTTTCATTTTCATTAAAGCTGTTCTAGTTTCCTTTTCTAATTGCTAAGTCTCTCTCTCCCTTATTCCCTTTCTCTTCCCCTTTGGGGAGGGAGGGGAGTTAACACAGAGAGTCTATTACTGGTTTAAGGGGCTGCCCTGACCCTAAATGATGACACCCAGCACAGCTGGAGGAAGGCAGTAACATAATCTGGTCCAAGCTGAGAAAGTGTGAATCAAACGTTTAGTGCATTGATTGTCCCAAACTTCTTTTAACGCTGGTGCTGCTACTATAGAAACTGTAAGACCAAACAAGCAACAAAAAATATGTAAAATTGATAAGCACATTTAAAAAGAGAGCTGTTTCTGATCTCTCTGCATTGACAGTGCCTGTCAATCTTTGCACACCTGATTCTCGGGAAGAAAGTAGAATTGTTAGATCTCATTGCAGAATGCAACCTGAGGTGAAAAAAACCCCTTATAGTATTGGTACATAAAGCCAAATCACTTTCATATAGTCCTTAGCACAGACTCTCCTATCAAAGGCAGTTATTTTAATTAATGTTAATGAGATATTTGTGTGCATAGGCAAAGACAGAATTAAGACCTTGGGTGTGCATTGCACATTAAGTCCTGATCTCTCAGATCTACAAATCAACAGTATCTCCAGCCTGACTTAACAAGGTAGTGCAATGACCTAAACAGGGAACTTCTCTGTCTTTAAACAATGTATACAAGGGTAGAATTTCTATATATGCTTATTTTACCATATTTACTACAATTGTCCTGATATCTAAATGCCACTGTTGGGGTTCCTTCTGCAAGATACTTGCAGACAGGAAAAGGGAAAAGTCATGAAAGGGATTTCTGAAATCAAAGACCTAATGAACACAGATAAGCTTTTGTGAGAAATTTTTGTTTGCTACTTAGAAAATCTGAATATATTCCCAAGGAATACTTTTTATTTAGGTGAGAATTTATTATATAAAATGGATTATTCAGCCCAGATAATTTTAAAGTCTTTACGATGAAAGGGATGAGTATTTTGGGGGGGTTTTCTTGTTTGTTTGGGGTTGGTTTGTTTGTTTACTTTTCATATGGTGTTGTCAAGCCCGTAAGTTGCCAAACTCTATATTAGAGTAGTAGAATTTATATTAACTTTTCATATACTTCAAACTTTAGCTTGATAAATGTTTCTGCAAGCAAAAAAAAAAAAAAAAAAGCCAATAATCAAGTCTTCTAGCTGCATTTCTTATTTTCACAAGTATCAATTCTACAAAAGTTAGCAAGGTAAAATCTTGGCCCCTGGATATCAGTGGGAAAATTTCCATTAAATTTTCTGTTCAAAAATTGCAGAAGCTTTACCTGTTTAAAATGAACTGTAAAAATCTAAAGCATTCAGTAGTGAGGTGGCACATTCTTTCTCTTCTGTTTTGGGTTTCCTTTCCTTTTTTTAAATTTTTTTTATTTTTAACTATTGTATAGTGCTAAATGTAAGCTTTCCGTAGAGAAATTTTCACATTGTGCAGTAGACCTTAAAAGATATTAAGAGATTAAAAAAGCAACTTGAGCAGAGTCTTCAGGACTTAAAGTGGTCTGGGATCTTCAGTTCCCACAGGTTCCATTGAAAATCACTGGGGGCTCCTGAAGATCAGAGTTTGTGCCGTTTGATATTTGTACGCTACTGAAGAACCTTAATGTAGTGCTTTTAATTCCCTGTATAAGCAACAGAGAGAAAATAAGCTCCTCTAGAGGGTAATTTATCCTACTTGATGATTAACTATCGATGAGGGGCCAATATCTCTCCTTTGGCTAGAGGAGAATTCAGGATAGTACATTCTTAATTTAAGAACACTCAATAGATTTCAACCTGGGTGGCAGGCAAACTTTGCCATTATAGCTATATTATAATCACTAGTTGAAAGGAGTGGTGACTGATTGAAAGGAGCCTTGATTGACTCAAGAATCCTGAAAAAACTCCCAATATAATGATAGCTTTCCTGGAAAAACAGTGCTTTCAATGTGACACCTTCTTTGATGATGCAAATTGTTCTACAGGCAGAAGTTCTGTTTTCTTAAAATAAATGGAATTCACTCTGGGAGTATCTTTCTGGCATCCTATTAGGCACAGATGTACTGAGCAGGGAGAATGACTGTAAGCCACCTCTCTACCAGCTCCTGGTAGCATTGTTTCAGTTCTGTTCTGATTCAGACATGACTTCACAACTGCTCCTTTCATAGCACAGCTGGATGCAGCCCTGTAGTACAGCATCTTCCTTTCATGGATATTTAGTTATAGGTTCCTTAGCACTGCTCCAAGGTCCTTAGCTCTGCTGAGAAGAACCTGGGAGTCCTGGTGGATAAGTTAACCATGAGCCAGCAGTGTGCTCTTGTAGCCAAGAAGGTTATAAGAGGCTGTGGTCTTCTGGGGTGCATTCAGATGAGTGTGACCAGAAGATTGAGGGAGGATCTCCATCTACTCTTCCCTACTGAGGCCACATCTGGAGTATTGTGTGAAGTTCTAGGATCCATAGTGTTTTTCAGATTTTACGTTGTTGTGAGGCTGCTTAACAAACTAGTGCGGACTTGATTATATTATGCAGCTGCATTGCGTGACCTTGCTGTGGAACTGCCTAGCGTATAAACATTGAAAATGGAACAGATCATGTGTATGCTACTTGCATATTCTCAGTGCCATCAGAGTTTCACTTCTGCATTAAAGAAAAAGTGTTATTTGAAAATAGTCTTTAAAGTGTTATTTTTACAATCTGTCTGTCTTGAAGTTGCAGGTTTACACAAGCTAAAAGACTTTTTTTGTTGGTTAGCATAGTATTCAAAGATGAGGAAATATTTCTTTAAAGAAATATAGCCTTTATTTTCCATATGATTATGTCACTCGCTAACAGTACATGTCACTAAGTTACTTCATTAATACATGTGAAACCTTTCGATGAGCATTCTACTGCAATAACTGTTTAAATAATACCACCTGTACAATACACAACATCATCTCACTAAAACTTTGCTTCAGTCAGGGTTTAAGAATCATTTTAGCATTCATTACTGGGTACTTGGACAGTGTCTAAATTGCAGGAAGGAATGGAAATTCCCTAGTGGGAAACTTAGTTTAGTATGAGATCTAGTCTGTTTTCAATAAAAGGAAGAATTTAGGATCAAATAATTCTCATGCTTCTATAACTGTATTTTCTTCTGTTTCAAACTCTGTTCCTTTTAGACACTCTTAAAAGTGTAATTTCTAAGATGTTTTGTTAAGAAGATTCCTAAAAACAATTTTTGAGAATTATTATTTTTTAAAAGTTAATCTAAATCCTTTAACTTTTAACCTAATGTTATATAACCTAAATACAGTTTCCTTTTAATTTCTGAATTAAGTGAATTGTTTGAATAATGATTCATGACCAAAACATTTACACTTTTTTAAAAAATAGTTGTGATCAGGGCTAAATACTGTGTTCATTTCTCCAGTGTTCCTCAGATTTCCAAGATGCTGAATAAGAATGTTAAGAAAGTCACAGGAGTAAACAAAAAAGTTCTCGGAGGTTGTCACTGAGATATTACAGCCACTCAGCTCTGTAACAGCAGTTAGTATCTTGAAATTATCACCTTGCTGAGAGGCTCTGGAACCCACATCCGCTCAAACTCCTACTTCATACCCCTCCCCTAAAAAACAACCCAACCCCAGACCCCTACTTTCTGGTAAATATTATGCAAATGGAATATTACAAGAAAAAACACCTTAAACCCATCTTGGTTTGGATTCAGAACACTCCAGAAATTAGTCAGGCTGACCTCTCTCAGCAATCCCTCAATGCAAGTGAGTGTAAATATTTTTTTGAAACACATCTGACTGTCCATAGGCTTTATAGTGTATGTGGGAGCAGACAAATATCTCATTGAGAGCATTTGGTGTCAGTGTCTTAGTCAGAAAAGAGGAACACTAATTAACACCCTCATTTGAGCAATTAGTTAACTGCACTTCCTGCATTTATTTAAAAAAAAAAAAAAAATCTTTATCATTTATAGGAAATGACATTAAGTATACCTCAGTCCCTAAATGTGCCCCTCAAAAGACCTGGTAAGGTCTGGTCTAGGATACTGAAAATAAACTCTCTACTGAAAGTAAAAGAAAAACAATGGCTTTTTTTTTTTTTCTGTCCTTTCATATCATGCACAGAATGAAGAAAATAAATAAATTTTTAAAAAATCAATCTTCTTTTATTTCCAAATACCTGAAGCTTTGTACAGTGCAAGTGGATGAGACAGCAAAACTTCTGATGCTTTCAAGGGATGCTACAGGAGAGCTATAGAGCACAACTGGAACCAGTGGATGCTCCAGTAGTCAATGACTTTACCTTTCAGAATGCTGTACAGTTTTCAATAATCAAGAACCATCAATACAAGCAGGCTTCATCAGAGGAGAATGATGCAGATCATGCTGCCACTCTGAATTCTATGCACATTTGGTATGCAGTTACAAAACACAAGTCAGTGAAAACAAAGATGCTACTCCCAAGAGATATGGGGATTTAATGATATTTTTGCCTCTTATTGATATAAAAAATCGAAATACTGGTTAGAGAGAGCAGCTCCAAAGAGTTGGGACTTGATGCTATTTTACATACCTCCAATTGCTTTTTGTGCTGTAACTTTGTGACAGACTGAATCCCTGTCCATGATAACCTGAAAGGGTGTTTTCATGGCCATAAAGTCTCCTTTTACTTGCAGGCAAAACTGCTTTTAGGCATTGCTGTTTCTGAGTGAAGCTGGGGATTATCAAGTCTTTGGCTTGATGATCTTAGAATCATTCTCGTTGGAAGAGACCTATATGATTTGATATAAAGACAGTGGTACAACCCTGAGTTTAGAGTATGCTTTTATCTGCGTTGCTACTCCTGGTTTGGCCCAGGAATTCTTCTGAGTCTCCAGATCTCCGAGGTGTCATCACAGTGACAATGCCATGCAGACACTACAGGCTTCCTCATCTACCACTCTAGAAAATTGAAGTCACTTGAGTATTCAACATCCTGGAGCCCTTTTAAGGTCTGAGATGCCAATTGGAAATGGAGATAATACAGAAGTTAGAAATTGAAGTAGACAAAGAAGCATCCCAGTAGTAAATGCATCTGAGTCTTGTACCTTTCAGGGTGTGGATGAAGTAGGAGGCAGATAAGTGTTTTAATAAAGTAGTTCACTCTACTACAATTTCAGGAAATAACATATTTATAGCTGATAGTACCTCCTGATGTTTTTGTAATGATGTTAAATTTGGAAGCAAAGTTGTGTAAATGTGTGGGTCATGTGGGGTGTGCTGTTAGCTGTCCTCAGTTATTAGCCCACTTAAGGAGATAATTAGTAAGAAACTAGTAAAATAACACAAATCAGTATGTTTAGCATGTTAGGAAGGATTGAGTTAGGAAGGAGTGGATTTAGATTAGAAATGAGGAGGAAGTTCTTTACCATGAGAGTGGCACTGGAACAGGTTGCCCAGGGAGGTGGTTGAAGCTCCATCCCTGGAGACATTCAAGGTGGGGCTTGTCAGAGCTCTGAGAAACCTGCTCTAGTTGAGGATGTCCCTGCTTTCAGTTGAGGCTTGCACTAGATGACCTCTAGAGGTCCCTTCCAACCCAGACATTTCTATGTTAGCTCTTGCCATGTTGGGGTTTCTCTTATTTGGGTATTTTGTGTATTTGAATCCTGCCATCAGAATATGCTGACAGGGAAGTGAATCCAAAGCCTCTGGTCTCTTTCTTGTCTCCTGTTGTACCATGCTGAGTGAGGTAACTTTAGAGATCTCAACTAACAAGTTCATTATCAAAGTAAATTGCAGGCTCAGGAGGCTGAAATCAGAGTCTGGAAATCAAAGACACATTCTAAGAACCCACAGAGCCTTGCACTTGGTTCCCTGCACTTCCCACAACCATGCACACATAGCTGCTATCTGAGAAGAGCATCCAAGCCCCTTGTTACTTCAGCTGGCACTCTGCAGAGAGGAGTGACTTCTGGATAATGTTAATTTCTTCTTTAATGATCATACTCTCTAAACATTCTGAGCGCACTCATGATTATACAAACAGCAAAGTACAACAGTAATTTGTGGCTGCTAGTTTTGGAATTGTGGCAAGGCAATCAAGTTATCTCTTAATTTTTGATTAAGGAGTTCAGTAAAGTAAACCAGTCTTATAACAATTATTATTTCAGTCATGAAAAGCACTCAGAGTGAGAGAATTCTTCCGCTCAGCCCCAGAAGGAACCTCACTATGCTTTGTTCCAGCACCTGACTTTCAACATTGGCTGGCAACACAGAAACATACTACTAGTGTGGCTCCTGTACTGGGGAAGGTCCTGTTCCATTTTAACAGGGTGGTACTTGGCTAACAATTATGCCTTGGAAAATTAGCATTTAAATATGTGTAAAGTAATCTGAGCTATAGTGTTGGTCTCCAAAGACAGCAATGAATAAACAGGACTTCAAGTATTTAGGTCCTTCTCCCCCTCAGCTCACCATTCTCATAATGAATATACTGTATTCATCCTGTCTGTAAGTAACATTAGCAGAAGGTAGGAGAGAGACTGCCTAGCAACCCACAGAAATCCCAAAGAGAGGTGGAAAGGAAGTGATTTTCATGTAATTATTCACTTCTACAAAAGCTGTTGTCAGGTAGACACTAGAAACATAGCTGTTTTATTATTCGCCTAACCTACTTTTAATCTTTTGAGAATCACTAGCATTAAAGAGAGGGAAAAAAGAGCTTAATTCAGCCATTTTCTGCCTGGCCGTTTAAGTTGTGTTTTCCTGCTCTAATGAAGGCTCTGCTTTCAGAGGCTGTGTTGTTTAAAAACCCCTGGGTAGTAAACTTCAGAAACAAACTAAGTCCTGTATCCAAAACTCTTTTTTTTTTTTTTTTCCCCCTGCTTCTCCACCAGACACAGTTCATATTTTGTTTTGGTTTAATTTCCCATTTAATTACATTTCCCATTGACTTGAGAGAGTAACAAGATTTCCCGCCCCCCCCCCCCCCCCCGCAAGGCATTTGGGGGAGGGGGGGGGGGGCAAAAGGGCTCTTTTCTTTTGATTGCACAAATGGGGTCAAGACGCCTTGGTACCCCAGGT
>JANHGN010005225.1:17852-34257 GCA_024605025.1 Megaceryle maxima | reverse complement strand
TAACTTTCCCCTTGACTTGGGGGAGGAACAAGATTTCCCCCCCCCCCCCCCCCCCCGGAAGGCATTTGGGGACAGGGGGCAGGGGCTAAAGAGCTTATTTACTTTAGATGACACAATTGGTGCCAGCATGCTTGGATCCAGCAGTTTATTTTTCCTTACTTTTGTGGACACACGGACCCCAGCTTTGTCCTCAGCCACAATTCCTTGGAGTTGACTGAGGCTTCAGAGACATGACTGAGGTGTATTTTTGTACTATTCTTGCCATCTGGATAAGCCTAGAGGAGTTGTGCTTCACTTGTAAAACATCATGCTGAACTCTTGTAAATCTATGGCTGTCTGAACAAACAGTTGCCACTTTTGAATAGCCTGAGGACAGGCAGATTTTCAGTGAATGGTGTGATTTCTATCCTTAATTTTCTACCTTACACTGCTAGCATAGGTTCAATAAGTGTAGACTGGTTAACTTCAGACATTGGAAATTTTCTCTTAAAGGAGTATATTTAATGGAATATAAGTCTATCAAAAGTTTATTGAACTACTATTGGAATTCTTTTTGTTGAGGCAGCAACTTTCAGAATGGTTTATCATGAAGGTCATCATATACATTCTCAGAAGCTTCAACCTCTGTCTGTAGTCAAAGTGATACTCAGAAAAGTTACTTTAAAAATGAGTTGCAGCAGTCTCTGTTGATCCCTGGTTGTTCCAAGATTTCATTTACAAGCAGGAAGCTGTATTTTCCTAGGCAGAAAAAAGCTTTTCATTGTGATGTAAGTGTTCTAACTAGATTAATTTTGTAAAATATCTTTCTGATTTCTCAATAAATGTCTTTTTTTAATTAACTCTGTTGTAAAGATTTGTAGCTTTTTCTAAAAAACCCTAAACATATACAAAGATTAGAAAATCTGTTTTTTTCTGCTATTTTGTAGTCAAACACAAGAAACTATCCAGCTACAATAACTGTGTCAATTATGTGGGAAAATTAAATAATATTCTTCCTTGTTCGATTTTTCTCTGCAAGATTTATAGAAATAATATATGTTATCAGTCAGTCAGGAAAAGAGCAGAATGCACTCAAGGAATGGATTTATGCACTTTAAGTGTCTGCATTTTCTAAGCATATGGATTGCTTTTGAGAATAGAAGAGTACTTTGAACTCAAAAATGTATTTTGCACAGTTGCACAGAACAGGCATTCAGCTGATTTTTGTGTTGGTTTCTATTCCAGATAATTCAGTTGATAGTAAGAGAGTGACTAGAGAATAAATGAAAACTCGTTAAAAGTGGTTTCTTTTTCATGTCTTTGAGCAGAGATTTCAGTTGATGGTGGTGAATTGTCCAGAGTATAACCTTTTGAGCTCTTTGCAACTAAAACCAGTGCATATTCCTGCTCAGTGTGGCCTCCGGTGCAGGTGTAGGTGCTTTGGCTTCTTGACAAAACTATCTGCATTGAAATAGAAAATATCCAAAATTAATCTCTGTCTGTCTTTTCAAGTGAGGTGTCATGTGAACATATAACATATAACTTGGTTAGCATACCAGGAACATAGGAAGCATCAAAAAAACCCACAAAACACCCACTGCCACATATACCTGTTGCTTTCCTTCCAGTGTATACATACCCAGCATTCGTATAACAGTCTACTTACTATCCTGCTGCTCTCTACCACTACCATCAGCTATGCTACACCATGCCAAACATCATAGTTTGTGATGTACTTGAATGTTCTTCATAAAAATTACTTTAATTGGAATAAGATCAGAGGTAAGGTTCTCAGTCCTTCACTACTATTTTATAATTTTTCTTAGAAGATACATTCATATATACATAGAAATGTAACCTGTAGTGGAGGAATGTAGTAAACAGCAATTTAAGAAATGTTCAAGGAATGATTTTTATGGTTGCACGTTCACCTACAGTGTATTGGCACACTTTAACCAGTAGAACAATTCTTAATTTCTTAGTGATTTCAGAAGTCCATCTTAGTGATAATAGCATCATTTACTTAAAAGGCTTGGGATCTAAGACTGAGAAAAATAGTACTGTAAATAAAAAATGGTAAATCTCATTCATTGCCTAGGAAACTTCAGGCTGCGTGCTACTTTCCAGTGGCAGTAGCAAGTATGTGCTCTCTATGGCCTTAATATCAAAATATTCCTTTGAGTAACATACTCCAGTGGCCCTGGAATCCTGCTGTTTTCTACACTAGAGCAGTTATGATCAGGAGCCTCTGCATCAGAAAGTAAATCTGCAGGAAAAACATATTGGTATGTGTGGACATGGTTTGCTTCTATTAACATAGATGAGTTATTCATGTTGGTTTCATATGTACAGCTGTTTTTACTGGTGTCAGTGTAAAACAAAGGCCTATAAATCATGAGATGAAAGAAGGGTTCCAGTCTGACCCTGCAGCGAGGTCAGATAATTTTAGCAGCATCTGTCCATCCAATTGTGCTCTGAATGGCATGTGTAGTCTCAGAGCATGAGCACCTGCTGTTTTTCTGTGGAGTTATAGCAGAAAGATCAGCTTGGTTTTGGTTTCAGTTCCTCTTCAGTCAGGCATGTTAGGTCATAACTGAAAGCAGTCTGTAATGATAAATGGATAGAAAAGAAAGATGCAGACTATGAGATGAAGGGACAGAGTGAAATAGGGACTTTGTCTTCTTCACAGAGTTATTGGCAACTGTATTTTTTCTTTTATCATACGTTTTGTGTTTTCTCCAGTTTTATGTCAAAATGTTATTAGACCTATTCTGATCTGTTGTAACAGTGCTGGGAGCTGTAGCTGGCATCGCCGAAGGCAGCAGTCCCTTAAACACTCTTATCTAATGCACGTGGCAGAAGGAGAGGAAGGAAGGTTAGGGCCACAGCTGGCAGATTCTTTTAAGATGGTTTGTTTCTCCAAAAGCTTCTATTAGAGCTCATAATAAAACATGTTGTTACTTCTCTTGCGTCTGACAGGGGTACTTTTTAAGTGCAGGTCAAGATTAAGACCTAACATTTTTATAGTTTCTTACAGTCCTATCATGTCTAAACCTACATGATATTGAGGTACTACATGATATACGGTACTTTTTCTCAAAAGACAAAGCTAAGATCTGCATCCTGGCCACCCTGTATGAGTTACATAACTGTTTCTCAGTCTTTGTTTGCTAACCATCTTTTTTCTACACCGCATATGGATTTTGTTTTTATTTCTGCCTGATCTTGGTTTAATCTTCTCATTGTTTCCTTCTCCATTCCTTGAATTTTGCCTTTTACTGCACATGAAATACTTAGGTAGCCTGACTGACTCCAGTGTGGCTTGGATGTAAACCCTGCTTTGAAACCACAGATTCACAAAGCATGTGCTTTAGAAGCCAGCTCAAAAATGCTAAACCTTGTGGTCAAACACAGGTAGACATGTTCCATAGCTGAATGAATTTTTGACATTTTCCATGCACTCTCCAGATTGGACACTAGTGCTTGAACATTAAATTTGTCATGTTATGTAGGACTTAAACTCTAGTAAAGCTCCTTTTTAACTCTATTTGGCAACTTGTTGTTCTGTTTAAGTATTCTTACTGTTACAAAAATCTGCAACTCTTCTATGCCTTAAAATTTCATTTATTATATCCTGACAGAAAAGGCTTTCTTTTGAAAAATCTTATTTGAAACCAAAAGGAAAATGTTTTTTAAAATACCAACACTGATGAGATTCATCAAAAAGTAATGAATAATTTCAATTAAAATAAAACTCTAAAGTGATTGCTCATTCTCCGATAACAAAATGGGAAATAAATGACTATCAACATTTGGAACATCGTGTTTCAGAGTGAGCAAAGCATTTAACTGTCCTGTGAGATCTGCCATACTCTCAGTCAGAGTGCTTCATTATGAATTGTCATTAACCACTCAGTAGTTAAGGATGCTTTGAGCTTTGCAGCTGAAGTGGGTGTTCAATATCAGTTAAGAATGAAGAATGAAAAAAAATGTGCATATTTATGAAACTACACCACTGGGATGCACATTTCAGCTAGTGCTCAGACACCAATGTGAAATTAATTCACTTGATTTTGATAGAAATACTCAAGGAAGCAAACTAAGTGTGTGGGTACAAATATTAGCAAACATGTTTATCACGCCTAACAGATCTGTTAACTGTAGACTGTGGGAAAGGTCATGGGAAGAGAGATAAATATACGCATTTTGTTTAATGGAACAATCACAGAATTGTAGAAGTGTTCTGGTTGGAAGAGACTACTAAGATCATTGAGCCCAACCATTAATACAGCACTGCCAGGTAATCACTAAACTATGACCCTCAGCACCACATTTACACGGTGCAAAATATAATGAACTTTAATTTAGAAAATTGCAAAAAGTGGAAGAGCGACATGTGTGTTTCTTCACACACACAAATCTCTCTGAAACTGTAATACGCAGGCACCTAAAGTGTATGTGTAAGTCCAGACTAGTACCAAGAACCCACAGCTACTATGTCAGCATCCCTTTTGGTTCTGCAAGTTCAGAGAGCAGCACTACGGGAAGGAAATGATGGCACCTCTCCTGCGACAGGTCAGGCACAGCTGTTGGGTCAAAGCCAGCTGTAATGACATCGACATTACTGTTTTCCTGTTCAGTATAAAGCTTGCAGCCTTATTCTGTAGCAGCTTTATTCATTCCTGCTGCCTTTGTTTGTGTGTAATTAGGCATATACTTCATCTAGACACTGCCTGCTCTTCAGAGTTTTTCTGGGGTTTTTGGTGTAAATTCCACCATATGTTTTGAGCCCATAGGTGGTCTTTTCTAATTAATGCCACAGTGACAATACCACTAGTATTTCACAGTGGTTATTCTCATGTGATCTGTGAATCAACTGTTAGGAAGTGGCTGTGACAATGTGCAGGGTGCTGTGAGGATGTACCAGGGCACTCACCTCTCAGTGTAGACAGACATTTGAACAACAAGTAAGCACAAGGAGTGGTTGTGGTGATTTAGTGCCGCTCTGGTTGATTTCTGAAAAAAAAAAAACAAACCCTCATATTCTCTTTTGATTGCTTTTCCTATTTTTACCATTATTTGAGCAACAGACTGAAAAAACAAACCATAAACTGGTGTTTATCCCAAGAGCTTGTCTACACAGCCCACAGACTTGATCCTCACAGGCAGAAGTGATGTAGGCTGACCAGGTCCTGTCTTCCTCCAGGGCCCAGGCACTGAGGTGTGAGGTACCTGGCTGTGGATTTGAATATATAACCTGCAACAAATGTAATTTCTGAGTATTATGTTTTTAACAAACCCCTCCCACTTCTGCTCAAGATGTCCTCAGTTTCCATTTTAGGCATCTTGTATTTTTCCTCTAGACTAATATTCAGTGACATCCATGAGACCGAAAAGTGAAACTTCATTAATAGCTTCCTAGCTGAGGTGTAAAATGACGCTTGTCAGTTGACAACATAATATATATTTTTTAATCTATTTATCTTTTAGGAGGATCAGACTGAAAATAACTACTTAATTTTCCCATATTCCCCAGACATGAAAAAATTTTACACTTTTTGAGTTACATTCAGCTGTCACGACTCTAAAAGCTTGTAGAATTACCAGGTAAAGTTATCCTGGGAGATGTTTCCTGCAGTCTTGCGAGGATTCCATAATAGCTGTCTAGTAGTGTTTGCTTTGCTTTAAGAGCAATAAAGGACTTCTGGGATAAGGTATGGCCTGAAGTGGTAAACAGTAGTCTCACTAGTATTTCATATGTGGAAATGACATGGACTAAGGGTGGCAAGGGCCTCCCTTCTGAGAGAGGCTGCTGCAACAATCCCCATAGATCCTGGTCTTTGTGGTTTTGCTATCCCAGCGTAGGGAACATGCTTGGGAAGACAGGAGTTCCCATGACTTGTGCTCTGAAACAGTTAGGAGCTTGCTGTGCCTGTGCTGGGAGTCTGATGAATGTAAATCACAGGTAACATGTAACCGTACGTGTTATGTGAGGCTGGCACAATATGTGCTGCATGTTTCTTGTAAGGCAGCAGTATGTGTGGAGACATGGCAGTAGTGATGCTGTATACGGAGACATTGTCTGCCCAGCTGTCTAAACCACATACTTCTATTTTCTGTAATTCTGTACTGCATCTATACAGAGTATAGGGAATGTACAATGTTCGAGAAAAAACCTGTAATCTAATGATAGTCCTTCAGGTGATCAATGCTCATTTTTACTCCATGTGTGGGGGAAATAATAAATGTCAACATCGAGCAGGTTTTCCCCAAGGTTTGTTCGGGTACAGCATCATCAAGCTCATTTCAGGACAGTTAAGCAATATTTTGCTTTATCCTTTTCACTCATTGCCTGTCCCTGTAAATATACTACATATTTTTCAGACCTCGATCATCACAAAAAATGGCTCAGCTTGTCAAAGTGACTTATTTTTGCATTGTCCATGTGCTTCATAAGCCTCAGTTACTTTGTTTCCAATGTATGGTATGACCCTATCTCACTGAAGTAGAGAGATATATAGCAGGATGAGATAGACTAGTGAGACTAAATTGAGAGGCTGTCAGTCATTTGGGGATTTTCACTTTGAAGTTGGCAGACCTGGCTTTTTATACTGTGTGTTTTTCACTTGTTCCATACACAGCTTTTAGTCAATTTTTCACAACAGTGAATGCTCAGTAATTTTGGACCTTGCATCCGACACCCATTAACTGAGGTCTATCCAGTTAATGACCATTTGAGAAAGGGTTGGTTTAAGTGATTTATGGACATGATGTCACATAGAAACTTTATAGCAGAAACATGAAAAGATCTAAATTCTCCAGAGCAGTATTCTGTTGTCTTCACTACAGCACATCCTCCCTTCTTCCTTCTTTGTCCTCGTTCATCCATTACATGTGCTACAATCATGGCAACAAAAGAGGCAATGGATCCTTCAGACAACAGGATCCTCTGTTTGACCAGATCGATTCATCTCCCTGGGCAGAGAGATGAATAGTCATGTAAATGAAGATTGTGTTCCAGACCCACACACAAGAAGGCCAAATTAAGGTTACCCGGGCAGACCTAATATCTGGGTATTGCTTGCTTTTGAGAACTGGACTTTGCCAATCAGTGCTTTCCATTCTTAGTAAAAAAAAAAAGTGTTCTTGTTTATTCCATTTTGTACAATTGTGTTTGTACCAATGTAAGTTATCACAATTTGCATTCTTCTTGTTTGCCCATCCTACAGCTAATGTAGCACTGTGCCTAGCAAGTCTAGAAAATGGCTGTGGTGTGGGTGTAAAAATGTGAGAACAGTAGATATAAAATTTCTGTCTTTTGGCATTTAGATTTTTAAAAATATTTGAGTGTAATAAACAAAGGTTTGTGCTTTAGTTTTAATTTTATTTTGTCACGGAAAGATACTAAATCTGAGATGAAAAAAAAACTAAGAAGAAATATTTAGTTTCAACTTTTAAAGTAGGAGTGAGTAGAAGACTATAAAACACTTTCAGTCCCCAAATTTATGAATGTGTACTACTGAATTGACTTAATTATCACTAACCAAAGAATTTTCAAGCTACAAAGTTTATAAGGCATGAACAGGATGTTCTCTGGTGAGGGTCCTCTGGAATTTACTCATGCCAGACAAACATCAAGCCTCATTTCATTTCAGAAAAAAAACCATACTCCTTTTGTCCCAGCCTTTCAACAGATACTGGTTCCAGAACCCTTGGTTTTCAGCTTACTGGCAGTCTTTTCTTTCTCCTTCAGAATTTCATTGTTCTTCAGAGTTGTACTACATTGATCCCTTGTGCTTGGAAAATGTTACGACTTCTAGTCTAAGACAAACATGGCACATCCAGTGCTCTCAGGAATAATTTATAATGCTTTTGTTGCCATGAACCAGAGGGATGACAACTGGATTTGTGGGTGGCATCTAAAAGAGCCCATCTGTACCCTCTAGAAGTTTTGATGAGAACAACTGTAGTGAGGTACAGTTTATGAATTACTAAGGCCAGGTGTGACTTAAACAATTTGTGTACTTCAGGAAATTCTCCCAACATGAGCGAGTACTTCAGTCTAAATATCAAATGGTCACTAGGTGGTGGGTCAGGAATGTGGAATGAACTGTAGTATCAACTGCCTGGTTTTAAAATGTTGACATGTCTAGGATTGTGACAAAAATACAAGAGCCCATCTTTCATGTTTTTGCCAGCTACCAAAAAATCTACCTGTGGTTTCTAAATTTATTTCCATATTTGCTACTTTCTTCATTAGTTGTAGATGTTTTTGCCAGTTCAGAAACCGGAAATTGAAATATTAATGGCCATCACAAATTAACTGTCACTGATTCTCTGAGTATACAACCCAAAAGAAGCCACACTGCTTCTATTATCCCATTCAGTAAATAAAATTACTTTCTCCTTTGCTTAAACATTAGCTGTAAATCCTGATGGAATTTCTAGACTGATGCCACACAGTGCAACAAAAACAAAAGGCTTTTCAATCTGATTCAACTTTTATAGGTTGTGAACTTTTGCTTACAGAACACCTTTCTCTTAAAGTATTTGCCACTTTTCTAATGTTGAAGCAGTGACAAATGTCATGGTCTTTAGAGGAGACTTATTTTCTTTGAAGGAATTCATATCACTTTTGTCCAGAATTTTATCTGTTTTTCTAATGAGGTACACAGGACCTTCAGGGGGATGTGCTCTCTGCTCCGCTTCTTAAGCAGCTCTGGAGATTCTCTCTTCAGAGTACAATTCCTCTTTGTCCCCATTTCCACTAAGATTTGCTGTCTAAGGAACAATTAGACTTCTGTGGAGCTGCCTTTCTTGCCAACAGGAGACTGTTGCTCATCTAAGGGCCATACAATGCACTGCAATAATACATTGTGCAAAAATTGAAATGGAAGGAAACAGCAGATTCTAGATGCACTGCTCCACTTTCCTAGCTTTTGTTTCTGCTTAGGAAGACTATATATTCTCAGTTGACCTATGCTACTTACAGCTTTTTGGGAGCTTCCAGTCTTGTTAAAGAGCCTGTCTGTCAAAAGGCTTTCTCTGTGCAGTTTTTTCCTTACCAAGTGGTGAAACTTTGAGATGTAATCAGCTGTATCTTATTCAGTATGACAGCAATGGAACCATTGAAGCCACTGATGCAAATCAAATGTGATCTTATTGTTATTCCTAAACAGAAACACAACAACTCCAGAGACCAAGGTGTCACTTGATCACATATAACACAAATACATTCCCTTCATATGTTTATAAGTATTTGATTACTATTATTAGTATTACAGTTATTAGTCATTAAATCATTAGCTACATTACCTCTTTCCTGTCTCAAACTTAGAGTAGCTAATGGCTACAAAGCTATTGCCTCTGGTTATCAGTCAGTGTGTTGTTACTTCTCTGAAAACACTTCAATTGCTCTGCTTTAAGAGAAAAATTTAAAGAGTTCATTTATCACAGGAAACCAGAAGTCAGAATTTATTGGATTGGAAATAACAATTCAGCTGTGTAGAGTTCTTCACATCACTCTCATGGCAAAATCAGGAGTTTTAAAAGAATATATTCACCTCAAGTAACGACACTCCCAGACTCTAGTCAAATGAAATTAATTGTTTTGATGGAGCATTTTTAAAGAAAAAAACCCAAACCCATGTTATATTAATTTTCTGAGAGAATAATCTCACTGTATCAGCTCATTCTTTCTTTGTTTTTGTTTTGTTTTGGGTTTTTTGTGTTTTGTTTGTTTTTTGTTGTTGTTTTGTTTGGTTTGTTTGTTTGTTTTTGTTTTGTTTTCTTTGATTTAGAGTTCAATATTTGCATCACTTTGGGATTTGGATAAAAATGTTACCATAATGCTATTATAAAGCTACTTACTTGCTAAGCTCTACAAAACTTCTATTTTGTTAATTGTACAGTGACCAGAACAACCATGTTCTGGTGCCTAATTGGATCCATTAAGTATTGCTAAAAAAACCCCGAACCTTTCCCTGGATAAGTTGTCTTTTCTCTTTCCGCAGCGTAATTTGTACATTATCTATGAACGACATATTTTGTCTTTAGAGGAATTTTTTCATGCTAAATTCTTAAATCTGAATAAATAATTACCAATTGAGAATGAGATACATGAAGATGATTCTATATAGGTTGTAATTACTAATGCCTTTTAATGTTAATGAAACCACTAAAGAATTTATACTGGGTTAGGTTCTTCTTCAGAAGAACCAGATTAGGTTGAAGCCGTAAAGACCAGCAGAGTTACAACTTGTTCATACCACTGGGAAGAAGAGGGGAATTTAACTGACAGCATGGGGTTTTTTGAGGTTGTGGCTTGTAGAAGGTTTGCCAGACACTATCCCCCTGTATGGTTGCCTCTGCAAATCCACAGTCAATAATAGGCATAAAGGTGATTCCTTCTTGACCTTTATTAACCAGTCCTTTTATTTTTGTCTTCAGGTGTGGGTGGATGCTGGTACACAGATATTTTTCTCTTACGCGATTTGCTTGGGGTGCTTGACAGCCCTGGGAAGTTACAACAACTATCATAATAACTGCTACAGGTAATATCTTCCACGCTTTGTTTTTACATTTAGTTTCAGTGATGGAAGTGTCCACAAACTTAGCTTCATCCAGAAGCTCTTCCCTTTTCCTTTAGTTATTTGCATGAGTAATCATAAGCACATGCACATATTTTTGTAGGACAGAGATCTGTAATGTTTCTTATAATTGTTTCAGAGGAACTCTTTTCCAAAATTAGGTGTTTTGATCATATCTGACCCTTGCAAAACCACAAGCCACTGAATACACACATGTATGCACGATTGCGTGTATAATATACAGATTTTCATACATGTGTGTGCAAGAGTTGATGGTATAAAGTATATCTGCCTAAAAAAACCCAAAAAATTTGTTATTAAAACTCAGTTGAGTTTGGTCTATACTCTGAATGTCACTTTTCTCCATAGTTTACTGGCTTCTAGATAGAGCACAGCAGAAATGGGTAACATTTAACTGTTTCTTTGTAGAAATCAGTGAAAAAATTGCTAATGATTTCTGTAGTTTTTGATCTTTCCTGAATCAATGTCAAAGGCTTATGACTCACAAAATCCTCATTCCATTTTACTGTCAGAGGCAGGAATATGAATACATTTTGTCTCATGGCATCAGTAGCTGCTGAATTAGTTTTCCTACTATTCAACAGCCTTTAACATAGGACAGTTGATGACAATTTGTGCTGACTCCATTATCATCTCCAGACAGAGAATTAAGATGTAATGTTTCTATAAAGGATATAATACAGTCCAAAAGCAAAAGAACCCCAAACACACCATGCCCAAATCACCAGAAATATAAGTATTTAAATTCTAAATGACAGTTTTACTTGGAGAGTTCAGGAGAGAGTTTCAGGAAATGCCTTTTCCTTTCAGTGCCTTAGTAACAAGCAATGTTTATCCTGTCAGAGAAGCAACAAACGGTAGGACCCTCATGCAGAGACGAGATTGGGATACTGGAAACCAGAGACACCAGATGCAAAGCTATTCCATGGCAGTGAAGGGCACTTTGTCATCTAAACATGCACAGTAACATAGCAGCAACATAAATTACTCTTTACTTTGCTGTGACAGCCAAAATTCCAAATATTGTGCTGCATGGGGCAAGTCCCCTACAATCTTCAGTGCTGAGTGACATTGTTTTCAGACTAATGATAAAGATGCCCCAAGAGAGGGTAATGGGCAGTCCTACAGAACAGTGGTAATGAAAGATTTCCCTAATTAGCATCAGTGATGCTTTAACAAAGGCACTACTTCTTTTCCCTCCATTTTTTTTTTTATTTCTTTCCAGATGCATCCCATTAGAAACTATAGTGTGCTGTGGTTTTGTAACTCATTACAAAAAGCAGGAGTGTGTATGTGAGATCAGAGAGCTTACGTAATATTCCTTCTTTTCCTCCAACCTTAGCAGCATGGCTTGTAAAAGATATCAGCAGCTCTCTTTTAAAGTTCCTGAGCAAGACGCCACATCAGAATACTTTTTACTGAACCAAAGCATCACAGATTCTCCAACAAAATGTTTTCACAAATCCCCTGAACAGGGCATATTTTATTGTGTCCCTGAGTATGATTCTTAAGAAATCTGAGCAAAGGAGAAGGACCAGAGTTAACCACAGAGAGCAGCTAAGTTAAACAGGTCTGTTAACAGAGCAAGACATACAAAGCAGCTATGCAGTGAAAAGCAGAATGAAACTTGTATTCAAACTAATACTTAAAAAAACTAAAGTCTAGCTATGGATTCACCTCTTGCAATACCCTCAGTGTACTGTCTGATTGTAACATCTACTTCCACTCTTCTTGCGCTGTTTTCCTAATTACTTTTTTTTTTCCTAAGGGAAAGTTGCAGTGGAAAATAATGACAGGAGGTATTTTAGTGGGAAATAGGAAAAATATAAACAGCATGTGGTTTTTTTTTTTTTTTTATTATAAGCAATTTGATCTAATTCATTAACATTGTAAATGAATTGCAAACAACTCACTTCACATCTTTTATTAGGAAATTAATTTTTATTGTCCTTACTTATCTTTTGCTGTTGCACATTAATACAGATCCTCCTTGGATTTACACCAGTTTATGTCAGAAGTAACTCTTCCAAAAAGATGGAAGCAATGGCAGTACCATCAGCAGGCAATGTTTTCCCCATATAAATAAAAGAAAGATGTATTGTGGTTTCCTCTAATTTTTAGCAAGATAAGAATTCCTAATCCAGCCAGACATTTTTAAGGGATGGATTAAATTCAGACAAATGCAGTAGACCAAAGAGGAAAATGGTCTTGCTCCTGTTTCCTGTGCTCTGTATGTGCAGAACTGACCCAGCTGCCTGCTGGACACTGCACAGTTCCCCACCAGGGAAAACACCATTTGATTCCACAGCAGCACTCGTTTGTATTGGAAGCTGCACATCAGCAGGACAATTTTTTATGTATGAGCCCCATGAGCTCAGTCAGGGGTGAGCAGTAATGTTGCTGCTGCAGAGCAGAAGATGAATGAGTGATGTCACAGACTGTCAACAACTGGACAAAACTTTTAAGAAAAGAAGATGTGTCCTTTAGCAAGCTACTAGTTTAAAAGAGGAATGGGAATGGTCCTGAGGGGATCCATAAAGGCAAGGAATTAACTGGAGGGATGCAAAAGGTGCTGAGAGCTCTTCTCTCTAATCAGAGAAGCTCCTTAAGGAAGGCAGAATCCATGTTCAGTAGTATCTGCCTGTGAGGCAGGGAGAGCATAAGGGGTGCATATCTTGAATTATTCAGATGATTATCAGGATGTTAATTTGGAAGAATGTGAAGTTTTCATAAAAATTTGAAGTTTCCTTTCATGTGAAATCAGTTTGGGCTTCAGTCAGGCTCTGATGCCTTCCTAACAAGGGTGCTTATAAAAAATGGATTGAAAATCAGATAAACTTAATGTTCTCCACCTACTGGTTCTTGGGCATTTGTGTTTTAAAATTCATTGGTTTCACAGTCAATTGATCCAGATCCTCATCTCAGTATTCCTTCCCATAGCAGAAAAACAAACAACTACAGGTTGCATCCTTCTATCTAAGGGAAAAAAAAAGGAGTTGAGGGGTTAGTAGAATTCCTGCAAAGATAAAGGAAAGGTGGAAATTAAAATAGAAGGTTATATTTTCATTAGGACAGGATACATTGGTAGGTCACCAGAGAACCAAGTGGGGAAGAAAATGATGGAGCTGTGGCTGTGTTGTGTCAAAAGAATGGATACCTCACTGATGGGAGTTGATGAAAATCCCTTTAGGTTCACTTTTGCCTGTTTCCTTGAAGAAATGTGTCTCTACCTTGTACCATTTTGTACTATGGCACTGTAGTTCGTGGATCTTCCCTGTGAGCAGGGAAATATCTGTGGTCCTGTTTTTCTCTTACAGATGATGTAGTTATATCAAGTTGTCCAGCTTTAAACCACTCTGGCCCTACCTTAGGACTTTCCTTCAAGAGGAAACAGCAGAAGCTGCTAGGGTCTCCGAAGGTGCACAGGGATCACTGTGCCTCCACCTCAACTCTTTTTCTTATGGTTAGAAACCAGCAGCTCTCAGATGTCCTGTACTGCACCATTCACCAGATAACAAAACAAAACAAAAAAAAAAACCCAAACCTTGTTGTTTGGACTGCATTTGAAACCTGGAAATTATCTGAAATGTCTTATCTGTAGAAAACAGGCTGTTCCAAATGTATGACTCATGAGCAGTCAGATCCATCCCACTGAAGTACTATCTCTTTTTTTTTTTTTTTCCCCTCCAGTGGATTAAAAAATACACTGCCATCTCTTTCTGCCATCTCTTACCAACAGAATTTCATCCCACTTAGTTTTAATTTCTCAGCATCGACCTCGCCATTTTCATAGGTGAGATAGGCTGGGGTGAGAATCTCTCCAGAGCTACTTGAGTGCTGAAATACACTGAGAAGAATGGTTAGGAAGATAATATTTTTTCTTTGTTTTTTTTTCTCTGCAAAGCACAAAGAACTCTGTGCTCCTGGTTGCTTTCTTTTAGGTTGCTGTTTGGCTTTAAAACATCCAAAGTGTGTAGCTAGCCTGGCTATGCATAACTACAGGAAGCAATTTCATATGAAAATCAGATAAATCAGAATTCTGACCATTTTCAGAATTTTCAGAAAGTATTTTAAAGGACCTGTTTATTTACCCCTGCTAAGGAACAAACAGTGTTAGAGTCCGTGCATGAAAGAAGTGTAAATATCACTGGACTTCTTCAAGTCTGAGTCCTGATCTACAAATGGGAGTATTTATCCTTCTTCATTTCTGGATAAATTTTGCCAATTTATATTTGATGGGCTGCATAGAATATTTTTTTTTTACTGTGAAATTATTATGAAAATACAAAAGCACCTGCAAAATATCTACAGTTAATTTTAACCATTAAGATGATGAGACAAAGCCTCCCATGGCCCAGTGGCCATAGTTCATCTGATCACTCACTTTGCAGTATTGAAACATACAGGAAGATCTTTGAAGAGATGTGCGAGGCAATAATGTAGGGATCACTAGTGAAGGAATAAGAGGCTGGAACTGGTCACCTCACTTTCAACTTGATAAACTGATGATATAAATTTAAACGATAAAAATACCAGATGAAACAAGCAACAGGACAGAGAAGCTGCCACAGAAGTTTTGCCAGAATATATGCCAGGACTTAAAAATATGAATTTTCTCTGACTTTCAAAAAAATCACAACATGTCTGGGACAAAGACTGGAATCATTATTGAAGATGTGGATTCAGGACCTGTTGGATTTTTTATGGGGTCATTTCTTCTCATAGAGAGCTGGCACAAAAATTTCTTTCAGAGCTGTAGTAAAATGGGAATAAACCAGACTAAGGTATAGGCTTGACAGAGATACAGGTTTGCCTTGTGTTTCAGTGCTTTAGAAACCTAATTTACTTTCAGGCATCTAGGTTAGGTTATTACTTTCTCAAATGCACTATCTATTGTAGCAAACAGTCTTAAAAGACTGACTTGTCATGATCAATCATTGCTACCTCATCATCTGTCAAGCCTGAAGTGCTGTCTGAGAGCAACATATTTCACTGAGCTCCAGGGAAAGATCACACCTTTCTGAAAGAGTATTTTCCCTTTTTTAAAGTGATTTACTATTGTGACATTTCCAGTGTGGGAAACAAAATATTTCTTCACCTCATCCTTGGAGTTATCATTGTTTGATGCATAGGATACATAGGTGTAGAGACTGGTGTCCCTGCACTGCCTTTACCAACTCATGAGGCACTTCTTTATGCACGTACACACTTCTTAGATTCTGTGCAGTGCTTTTCATTGCTACATCTTCTTTAAAAAAAAGTTTATATACTAAACTGGAGATGTATTTCATGTGGATATAGATACTGTAACTGGAATAGAATTAGCTAAAATCTGACCATAGTTTTTTTTTTTCCAGGAAACACATTACTACCATTTTTATATAGTTTCTAAATGAGTTCATGTCCTCTGGAATGCATTATTACAACTGCTAAAAAAAAAAAAAAACCAAAACAAACTAAACAACAACAACCCCCCTCAAAAAACCCCAAAACAAACAAACAAAAAACAAACCAACCAAACAAAAAAAACCAACCAACCAACCAAACACACACACACACACACACAAAAAAAAACACAAAAGAAAAACCACAACCATTCTTATAGTATTTTTAAATGTTTTTTTAAAGATTCTATCAAAAAAACAGTGAGTAGCAACAGGTTTGCAATATAACCAGTCAAAAATTTAACCAGTTATACACCTGAAGATTGTGCGGCCATCCAGCGGGACTTGGACAGATTGGAGAACTGGGCAGAGCAGAACCTAATGAGGTTTAACAAGGATAAGTGCAGAGTCCTGCATCTGGGGAAGAATAAT
>JANHGN010005225.1:6076-17752 GCA_024605025.1 Megaceryle maxima | reverse complement strand
CTGAGAGGGGATTTGATAAATGTTTATAAATATCTGAGGGCTGAGTGTCAAGAGGAAAGGGACAGCCTCTTCTCATTTGTGCCCTGGGACAGGACAAGGGGGAATGGACATAAGCTGGACCACAAGAGGTTCCACCTTAACATGAGGACCACCTTCTTTACTATAAGGGTGACAGAGCACTGGAACGGGCTCCCCAGAGAGGTTGTGGAGTCTCCTTCTCTGGACATTTTCAAAACCCACCTGGAATGCGTTCCTGTGTGACCTGTGCTGGATTATATGATCCTGCTCTGGCAGGGGGGTTGGACTCTAAGATCTCCAAGGTCCCTTCCAACCCCTGACACTGTGTGATACTGTGATACAAGCAAGGGTGTTATGATGATATCTTCCTGAAAATGCTTATGCCTGATTTGTCTCAGGCATAGTATCAATTGGGAGCTTCATAAGTTGCTCTTAATAAGCAATTTAATGTCCATTCCTGCACCTGGGGGTTCTCTTGGTCCTATGCCTCAGTATGTGAAAGAAACCCAGGCACTGAAGATCAACTGCAGTGTTTTTTATTTATATTTTCAGAGACTGCGTCATGCTCTGCTGCTTGAACAGTGGCACAAGCTTTGTTGCTGGTTTTGCTATCTTTTCAGTTCTTGGATTTATGGCTTATGAACAAGGTGTGCCCATTGCAGAAGTTGCAGAATCAGGTAAGTTCCAGAAGCAGTTTTCTGAATTAGCGAAAAATGCCCAGAGGTTGCTGTCAAAATATTTAGTCTGTGCCGTGTCTAATGGATAACTTGACTATTTTGCAGACAGTTTTACAAAATTCCTCTTAAAACCCTTTACTATCTCATTAGCATAACTGCAATAGGAGGAGTTCCTAATAACTATTTTTATAGCCATATGTTTATGTGTGAAAAGTATTAATGTTACCGTGCATAGCACCAAATTCATCAAGTCAAGAAGCTATTGTAACACAGACTTACTTCAGCTGAGAATCCAGAAGATTTGTTTAGCAGAGATATATTGCTCTGTTATGCCCCTTGAGTGTTGTATCCTCATAAAAGGATCATTCAGTTTTCTTTAAATGAGACTGAAATCCACACAACGATTTGTTCACAAACATTTGACCAAAATGCACACAAGTACTTGTTGAAAAAGAAGGAAGATACAGCTATTAAAGTACTGAGAAATGAGAAATCTTTGCAAGTCCTCTTAAATCTTGCTTAATGTCTAATATGAAAATACATATTTGTAACAGTCCAATGGCTAATGCCATCTCCTAATATCAGTAATTTTTTTCTCCCAGGGACATACACTGAGACACTCTGGCTAAGTATAAAGGTTCTTGTTTTGAGCCCAGAAAGGCACAAAGGCCCAGCTCTATAAGAAATTAGTCATCTAATATTCATTACCATCGCTTGGAGTTAGGAATCCAATGAAAGTTGACTTTGTGGATGTAACATCTTTAAACATTGCTTAAAACTCAACAGAACAAAAAGAACAGGAGTGCTGCCCAGAAAGAAAAGCAGTAGAATGCTGAACTTTTGAAAAGGAGAAAATTACTCTTGGTGAGCAAGTCTTCATTATTGATTGGCCTCATCACCAAATATTTAGACTATGAGAGATGTTAAGTTTGTCAAGGTTTTCAATCTTGTGTTTAGGTCCTCTTTTCTGCCATAAAAGAACAATCCAGTTTTAGTGGGTTGACCCTCACCAGCAGTTAAGCACCCACATTGCTGTTCACACATTTGCCCACCCCAGTGGGACGGGATGGAAATGGGAAGAGGAAAAACTGAGGAAATTGGTAACCTCAGGTAGAGATGGTTTATTAAATGATGCTGTGCAAGCACTGTTCAGCAATAGGCACAGGGCTGGTGGTGGCAATCCACAAATCTGAAACTCAGCGCTGTACATGAAGGAAATTAACTCCATCTCAGCCAGAGCCAGTGCACAGGAATAAACTATTTCTTTTCTTTTCTTCCTTTTCAGGACCAGGACTTGCATTCATTGCTTACCCTAAAGCTGTTACCATGATGCCTCTTTCTCCTTTATGGGCAACTCTGTTCTTCATGATGCTCATATTCCTTGGATTAGATAGTCAGGTATGAAGCAAATGCTGTTTAAATATTTTGTCAGATTTCCTAGGATGTGTATGTCAGCATCCTTGATGTAAACAGCATCTAATGTGATGAAAGAATTAACCCTAATTTAATTCCATCCTGAAAACCATGGATTCAAGTTCCTTATTTTAAATCTTAGTTATGTGAGCCTAGAGATTCCTTTATGATTTACCGACTACAGCTTTCAGTATTAACATGGAAATCAGTTTGAATTTAAATATGGGTGATGAAAATTCACAGTTCAATAAACATTAGTGTGTCTTCTTTTTTTTTGTTTTGGTTTGGTTTTTTTGTTTGTTTTTAAAGCATTTTGCAATGAATTTTGAAACTGAATATCATATAGTGATAATGTAAGTTGCAGTGGTCTACTTATACTTCAAGATACCATAGCAAGAAATGCACAGTCCTATGCTGCAGCAGTGACAGCCTTGAAGTTGTCCTTCCTATGTGACCATAAAAACTATGAAAGCTGTTTGATGAAAAATGGAAAGTAGTTGGCATTTTTAGCATGCAGCTCAGCTCTCAGCATGATTTGGTTCAGAAAGTTTATGATTGTATTCTGTAGAATAAAGCTCTAAAGTGCTTATTTTGCATGATATTTCAAAACAATTTTTGAAATGGAGCAGTTCCTGAATTCTACTCTTGACTGTTCCCATGTTCCAAATCATCTACTTTTGGGCAGTTGTGGATGCCCCCTCCCTGGAAATGTTCAAGGCCAGGTTGGATGGTGCTTTGAGTAACCTGTTCTAGTGGGACGTGTCTCTGCCCATGGCAGGGGGGGTTGGAACTAGATGTTCTTTAAGGTCCCTTCCAATCCAATCCATTCTATGATTCTATG
This sequence comes from Megaceryle maxima, assembly GCA_024605025.1. NCBI lineage: Eukaryota > Metazoa > Chordata > Aves > Coraciiformes > Cerylidae > Megaceryle > Megaceryle maxima. The sequence continues at coordinate 14,803 of JANHGN010005225.1, read as the reverse complement.
ATTTTGGTGGCTATTCTAGAAACCTTGCTGTAGACCCCTGAGTCAGAAGCTTGCACCTCTTGCTTTCTGCTGATTTTTAAAGTTAGTAAGAATGTTTCTTCCCTCCTTCATTAGATGTACTTGGCTTGGGCACTTAATACTTCGTGGAACTTCTTCTTCTGTAAAACAGGAAGAACTTCTCCAAAAAATACCTGTGGTTCATTAACAGTGCTTGAAGGTACATAGCACTGCATAGCATTCCTTTGAGTAACAGAAGTGCAGGATGCTTTGAGTGAAATCCTGCTGCAATCCTATGAACAGTTTGTACGTTATTTATTTAGTCCCATTCAAGCCACATTTGAAAGATTTAATTTTTGTGTAATCCATCTGCTACAAAGCAAATATATTCTAAGATAATATTAGTGGATTCAACTATTTGAATTTGGTGGTGAACTGGAAATCCATAGCTTTTTAGTGATGTTTCTCTCAGTTTGAGCTTCTGCTTATAGAGTGTCCTCAGGAATCATTCATTCTCTATGATGAGAACATAGAATGATATTTGAATCCTAACAGCAGATGAGACACGTATTTAATCTGTACTTTCCTATCATTTGTTCTAGTTCGTGTGTGTTGAAAGCATTGTGACAGCTGTTGTAGACATGTACCCAAAGATTTTCCGAAGGGGCTACAGAAGAGAACTGTTGATTCTTGGCCTTTCCATTGTGTCATACTTCATTGGCCTAATAATGTTAACTGAGGTAAGATGTGCTTTGTTGTACTACTGCAGAAAAAAAGAAAATGGGCTTCTGTTTATAATCATAACAGATAAAATGCAAGAACATTTTCTATAGACAAGCTTCACTTCAAGAATATGACTGCAAAATACTTAAGAGACTGTTCTCAAATACTGTGTAACATTGCAGATGTGAAATCCTCAGGTTTTTTTATCTGAGCTCAGGAAATATTTTTGATCAAAGCTATGTAGCCAGGGAAATCCATCTACTTTGAACCAGCTGAACAGACTGTGGTTTCTGCTGGCTTACTCTGGTCAGTCCAGTCTGAAAATGAAAATATTTGGGATGAGTAGATCAATAAAGAAGATGAAGTAAAGTGAAAACTGAAAACTCAAAGGTGTTTGATTTTTATATCACCAGGCAAGGTCAATCAGTACAGCCAATCTCTGAGCAGAAATTGCTTCAGTAAAAGTGAAAACAAAATAAAACAAAACAATGAAAGAAAAAAAGAAACAAACCAAAACAGGTTTTGAGGTTTTTTTCCCCAAAAAATAACAAACCAGGGTGTTTCCTTTGGGATAGTCTAAACCTCAAATTCTGAGGGTGTCAGTCCATCCCATCAGTTCATGATACAATATGCCTGCCACTGCTGTGTTTGGAACCCAGGCTGGGGAGGGACTCTAGGATGCTTTGGTACTTGGTAGGAATTTAGTGCATGCTCTACAGAATCAGTTGATATCAAGTCTTCCTCTTTTTCACTTTACCCTCTCAAGACGGGAAGAAGAGAAGTATCATCCATACTCTCCTCTGCCCATATTCTTATGCTTGCTGGGCCATTAGAGACTCCCTGTACCAGGGACTGAGGCAAAGAAAAGTTTCCTGTATAAGTAGCTATAGAATTAAATGTCTGAGGAAGCCTGGCTTTACTAACCTTGAAGGGCTACAACATGACTCTGTTATGCAGCAGTTCCAGGCAGGGTTTCCTAGTGAAGTAGCTTCCCAGGGCTTCCTGAACTCATCTAGGGTCCCTTAAATTCCCTCTACAGAGATCCACAGTCCTTAGACTAAATGCTTTTCAAATTGCTTTGTTACTGAAAATGAACAATTTCACCCAGGAAAGCTGTCAGACAACTGTAAGCATGTTAGTCTGTTGTGCTCAGTATACAAGTTTTTACAATGAGACAGTACCTGGTAGCAATTTTATCCAGTATCTGTAGTTGTCTTGCTGTGGAAACAAGTCACATACAGTCATTGGCTACATGGAAGTAGCTTGCTGGTGATGTTTTCCTTATTTTAAATTTCAAACCTATTGTCAGATTTCAGTCAATTTAACATAGGTTTCAAAAATAAATCCTTTGTCACGACAATTCAACATTCATCAAAGTTAGCAGCTGAAGTCCTAGAATTACCCTTACTGTTTGAAAGAATGAAGTGTGCCTTCAGTCTTTATTAAAAACCAGACAATTCACAAAAAAAGCTGTGGCCTAATGAGTGCATGAAAAATAAGCACTCACAGTCATCTGTAAGATTTAAAACCAAGTCAGACTTCATTAACTTTGATGTTCCTGGGTCACAGAAGAAGGCATAATGATAGGGAAGGACTGACTTGAGATCAGGATAGACTGTAGAAGCATGAGATATAAAGTCATCCATATAGTAGTAATTTCTACTATGCATTAAAAATTATTAGGAAAGAGAAGTATCTGCACGTGAAACTAAGCACTACAAATACACTGTAGATATAAAACTGTGTTTCTTTGATGTTTCAGGAATGTATTTCCAATTGAGAGGTGGGAATAGTCCCATGACTGGATAAGGTAATAGTCCCACTGGAATATTACATATGGCTCTGGATACTTGTATTCAGACTACAGAAGCAGACAAAGCGAGAGTAGTGATGATCCTAGGAGTACAGAGCTGATTTTACCAGAAACTAGCAAAATGGTGGTGATATTAGTAAGGGTCTATGATTGCTTTCTGTCAGTACATCATAGATGTAACTGAGCGTAAACATGAACTATTTCTACCAAAAGAAAGGAGCATTTTCCTTCAGATGTATAAGCTGGCCATGAATAATTAGACCAAAAAGAAAGATTTCTATCCATCAAAACAGTGAGGTTCTAGGAGGTTTTCCAAGCACAATAGTTCTGGCTTTAAATTGTAACTCAGATTGTCAGTTAGTTTATGAAAGGTATTACATAACACAGTTCCCTGTTAGATCAGAGGAATTGACACTGGTTGACTGAGAATTCCTTCCAGATGTGTTGTGTAAGATTTAGACAGGATTTCAAGTTTTCAGAGTCCATCTTAACTTACCTTCAGTCAGTTAATGAGAGGCAAAAAAAAGGGGGAAATCCCATGTATTGCTTTTGATTTAGTTTTCTTTATGTTTTTAGGGTTCTCTTTTATTTGCAGAAAATTGTCTGAGATGTAATGGATTATAGGTACTACCCAAATAGCATTACATTTCAACTGAAGAGATGATCTCAAGCCCCTATTTCCTTCACATAGCTTTCTGCAAAGAGGGAAGTCTTGGGATTCCCTTCTATTGAAATGATCTTTTGTGAATCTCCTCCTCATTACTATTTCACTATGGAATGCATATGTGATAAAAGATGAAGAATCTTGCATAGAAAGTAGTGCAATATTTTTCCTATAATTGTATTAGTCAGGTTATCCATAATGTTATTAATTGGACTTCATAGGTTTCCTTCTCAACTTGCCTTGAGGCAAAGGCTCTAGAAAGATAGACAGTGCTGTGAACAATTCCGGCTGTTGTAAGCAGAAGAAACTGCACAGGGAAAGGAGAAAAGAATTATGTCTTTGATAGACATGACAATTGATATGGTTGACTTGTAGTCAACCAGTAAGTGAGGATGCCTTAGTTAAATGCACATTTCCTTTTTTGATGCCAGTTGGTATTATGGCACCACTGAACACAGAAGATGACAAGTCACTGGCAGCACAGAGTGCACTGTGTATGGGTGCCGGGATCACTAAGGACATTGCTTGGTCTTGGTTGCTCTTCTTTCTGGAAGTGCTGAGGTTGCTATTTTAAAGCAATTTTTAGAACTATTTTTAACTTGTTAGGAGAATATTTTTTAAAAGCTTGCTTGGAGTGGGGGTGATTTTTTAATTTTTTTTTTTTTTTTTTTTTTGGTCAAATAATAATGACTCATTTCAATAATGTGACTTAAAGGCTGCAAGCTACATTCAAACTTTATAAATAGTCAATTTACTCATTTTACAGTCTCTATGCCATTTGAAAATTATTCTAGTAGTTACAGATTTTGCCTTCTTTTCCTGAATTTTAACTAATTCTTTTACATATTAATAGCACAGATGCAAAACCAAGGTCCTGTACTTCACATGCAGTGATCTGGAGATCAAAAGCACCTACAGCAACAAAGTTGAAAAAAAGCATGAAGGAGAAAGAACATTTTGGAAACAAGTCAGATGTAGTTCTCTCCAGTCCAGGATTTAGTACCTTAAAGCAGATGCACAGCATTCAGCTGGCATAGGGAATAATTTTAAGATTATTTATGGAAGAAAAAAATCTTTCACAATAAGAAAATACTGAGAAATGAATATTTTTTGTTCAAGAAGGAAGCAACTTCAGTAGGAAGATTGCCAGGGAGCCAACAGATTGACTCTGTAATTAAAGCCATATTTGCTATGAAATACTCCTACTGATGCCAATGCAATTTTTTTTTCCTTTTTCTGTTTTTATCTTTCAGGGTGGGATGTATGTCTTTCAGTTATTTGACTCTTACGCAGCTAGTGGCATGTGCCTTCTTTTTGTTGCCATATTTGAATGTGTCTGCATAGGCTGGGTTTACGGTGAGTTGCTGAAAATTGTGGTGGTTTTCAGTTTTTATGAAAGTTTACTGTTTGCATAAAAGAGATGTGAAAGCTTTGTGTTCTCAAGGAGTGGGGCCCTCCACCTTCCCGTGCCCTATCAACAGTCAGGAATGCCTTTTTTTCCCGCTTGACATAACAAAGACAGTGGAATACTTACTCTTTTTCCCTTGTTGGTCCTTGTCAGGACTGATGTCCACCTTCCTTCATCAAGGAAGACCTTAGCTGCTGTTGGCAGTAAGTGCCAACAGTGCAGTTGCGGTTGGCAGTAAGTCTTTCTTCTCCCACAAGGCATCCGTGCAGGTCATGTTCTCTTCCGCTTCTGACACTCGCAGATAAATTCAGGGAAGTGTCCATGCACAGTAGTGTCCCTTGCTCTGCTGTTTCTGTCAGCAAAATCAAGAGAAATCAACCACAGCACTGGGTCTGTTTGTGGTTACAGCCTCCAGTGGTTTTTTCACACAAAGGACTGACAGTTTTACTTTGCAGAACATCTGAGCTTCAGGTCAGACATGTCCCCAGCTATCTAAGGATTCACACACAAGCTTGTAGCATATTTATACTCTAACCAAGCTTGCTGAGGCTGTCACTGACCGGCAGCTGTTTCTGTTGGGCAGCTCGCCCACTCTTACTGCCTGCTCATATTGGTCCAAACAGGTGTAGGCAGCAGCCGCTGCTGTAAGGATGGAGCAGATGACAGGGAGATGTGTGTTATCAGGGACAGAGATAGCAGCTCTCTCAGAACCTGTTTTTTTCTTTACTGACGAAATGCCAACTTATACAACCTCTTCCATGTACATTCTACATCTCCTTTTCATTTGTTTTGTTTTGGTTTGGTTTTGGCAGGCAGCAATCGTTTTTATGATAACATTGAAGATATGATTGGTTACAAACCACTGTCATTGATTAAATGGTGCTGGATGGTCTTAACTCCAGGTATTTGTGCAGTAAGTACAGAATATCCATGTAACTCATTTCTGACATAGAGAGGGTTTTCTGTGCTTATTTTTAGAATTTTGCTGTTGTTAATAGTTCCCAATAGTTGAGAAAAAAATGCCTGTTGATTTGTAGCATATGTTTAAATTAAAAAGCACTCTGTGGATCTGTAAAAATTGTTAAATGCTCTGTGGATTTTAAGAAAAATTAGTATACACAATAACAGGAATAAAACCTCAGAGCTCTAGTTGAATGTTTGCCAATACAATGGAGGCATTTTTTCGCTGCATTGCTAGTACACCTTGTGTCTACCCAGCATAATTCCAGATCCTCCAGACTTGTGCTGGTTTCCTTGCTGCTCCAGCCTCCTATTTCCTTCCTTCTTTTTGGGTGAATAGACATTTGTCAAAGAAGACAGGATGTTTTTGCTTCTAGCAAAAGCAGCAGAAGACACCAAAAGCACATCTCATATAGATGAAGAGGAGGAAGGCATTTGCCTTACCAGAAGCTAGCAGTACTGGTGCCAACTCTGGCAGTCTGCTGTGGCTATGTAACAGGGACAAAGTGACGAAAGAAGCATGACCGTATTGGCCAGAAATTTGCAAATTAGGTGCTAAATCCTTACAGTTGTCCAATATGTAAATGATAGGAACTGCAAAACCACAGATGCTGGAAGACCTGGAGATCCAGGTTTCCTTGAGATCTGCCAGTTCATTTGCAAACTTGGGAAAATTTCTGGCTCATTTTCACCAACTTTGAAATGAACTTGATACTGCTTGCTCTTTTCACCACTTTCAAGAGAAGTACTTAGTAACTTTTCTATATTTCATAAATTTAAATGGTTGTTCAAACTACTTGATTAGTCATGTGTCAAATTCAGACAGATATATTTGAGATTTTTTGAAGATGAAAGAGTTGGCCTGCAGAGCTGCAGGTACAGACAGTGGATTGAGGGAACTTTGAAAATGTTGGCTTGCCTTTTTCATCATGACAGGTTGGAGAGAACACAGATTGTGTTACTTAATCACAGCTAGTTCACAGTAGCAAGAAATCTTTCCTGCCTAGGTAGTGTTTGCCATCAAAGTGCAGGTTTTATTGTCATCAAGAGGTAAATAGGATTTAAACTTGAAAGGTTGTGGAAGCTACTGAAACATTTTATTTAGGCTGTACATAAAAGAAGATACTGGTGTGTTGGTTTTTTTTTACTCTGACTTTCCATTTTTAGGGACACTGGCCTTGCCTAAACAGCCAATCATTTTTTTTGTCACAAAGGCAGCATTTTTCCATATATGCTAATATGTTTGTCTGTTTGTTTCAGGGAATCTTCATCTTTTTCCTGGTGAAATACAAGCCTTTGAAATACAACAATGTATATATATACCCTGACTGGGGCTATGGCATAGGGTGGATGATGGCTCTCTCTTCCATGATATGTATCCCTTTGTGGATGTGCGTTAAGCTGTGGAAGGAAGAAGGCACTTTCACAGAGGTAAAATATATTTTCAGATTAATAATACTGAAGAAAAGAAGTGGAAGGGAGTGTGAATTACCACCTGCATGAGACTAAGCACAGTTTAATCAAAAAAGCAATGCCATGTACCCATTCCAGTGGCAGCTTGGGTTCTCAGTCACTGGTGGAAAGTGTTTTTCATCTGAATTTTCTCTATTTTCTTCTGAATTTAATTTTTTTTGCCTTCACTGACTTCAGCCTGTGGTAAACTAACAAATACTATAGCTTAAAGATGCTCCGTTTCCACTCAATTTGTATCTTAAAATGTCTGTAACATCAGCTAAATCCCTCAAGAAGGTTTGTACCAGCTGTCCATTTAGGTCAGCTGCCTTCTTTCCATGCTTTTGGTAACTAAAGTTTGTGCTGCCAGGATTTTCCCCCAGAAGCTGGATAGCAATTTGTCTTCTGGAAAAGTTTTCCTGATTACAGTTCTCTAAGTGACAAATAGAGGCAAAAATAAATATTCAGTGCAATTTAGCAATATTTGATATCAGGTTATCTCAGGTCTAGGCTGAGGTTAAAATTGTTCAATATAAGACATTTTCTCCAAAGAAAGACAGTGAAGATGGCTGTAATAGAAGAAACAAGAATACAAATCTGTTTGTCTTTTTGGGATTTCTTGTATTCTAGAAAAGCCTGGTTCTTCCAGCTGGAGCTTCTTAGGTATTAGTAGTAAAAGAAAGTATCCCAATATCTTCTCCTTCTGTCTCAGTACATACATGGAAGGGACTTTTCATGCTTTCACAGTCTTTCTGGTATTCACTAAGATAATGGCAATGTAAAGAACAAGACAGCAGGAATTTCTGGTTTGTGTTGCCTTGTAGTCTGAAGCACTACAGAGAAGTCATCATCTTTTCAATACATGGATGATGAGAGGGGTTTTTTAATTACAGTTGGGAGCTTCTCATGAAACCAAATTCCTGCAACATCTCTGCTCCGTAAGCTGTAAGCAGCAATGTTGCTACTGATATTATTGCTATAAAAGAGAAAGTTCTCATCTGAACACACATTTTTAATTTGTTGTTGTTGTAGCTTAATACATTTGGACAGTCTCTTGGGTTTTTTTCAGTGTATATCCTTTGACTACACCATGAGAAACAGAAGATACCAGGCCTTTACTGGATGGAGCATTGTGCTGAGTTTCTTTATGGAAGGGAACATTACTCTAAATTAGCATGGCAATTCACTTTGACTTTGTCTTCCCCTTCATTCTCCACCCTCTCATCTGGTGTGATTTGTAAAGAACAGTGCCTCATTCTATTTTATGGATGTACCCATAACAGGGAAATGAGAGGCTGACATGTAAGAGAAAGGGGGTTTATAGTCAATCTAAGAAATGTGTTCCTGTGACCAAGAAAAAGATAATGATTTCCATTTTCTTAAATTTTCTAGAAATTCAGGAAGTTGATTACACCTAGCTCAGATCTGAAAATGAGAGGGAAACTTGGAGGAGGAGCCTACATTGCGGCAGTAAATGACTGCGATGCCAAACTGAAAGGAGATGGCACCATTTCAACTATTACAGAAAAGGAGACACATTTCTGAAAGAACTATCTTTTATTTTTGTTGTTTTATTATCTTTTTCTATTATATATAAATAAATAAATTCACTTAATACAAAGTTTCCTTTTGTGATGGTTTCCATCAAGCTGTTAATAGCCCTGTTCACTTTGCATGTCCCCCTCACACTATATCGCACAATGTCACGCC